>JAPYYV010000180.1:0-40007 GCA_030522625.1 Copidosoma aretas
AATTCGCAACTAATTACAATGAATTTAGGCTTGATAAATTTGTCAAAGTACCAGCTTTCTGCGTCAACTCATTATTTTACGTGCAAATAGCTGTGAAATCAATAAATAATAAAAGTTTATTGAAATAGGGTAGTCGGTAAAGCAGAAACTCCCTATGATACACTGAATATGTCCAGACTGATTATAAATACTGAAGTTCAGTTTGATAGTCACAAGATGCAACTTTTCTCGATCAATTTACAACTGATTGCAATAAATTTGGGTTGATTTATTCCTCAAAGCATTAGCTTTGTGCGTCTTCTTATTGTTTTACGTTAAAATAACCATAACATTAATGACTAATGAAAATCAGTGAAATTAAGGTAGTCGGTACGATAGGAACTCCCGATGATGTACTGAATGCCCTTAAGATTTACAAATATCATCCTGAGTTTGAATGCTAATACATCAGAATATATATAAGAAATAGAGATAGGTGGGGTAAGCATAGAAGTAGGCAAAAGAAAAAAGGTAGAAATTTACTAATTGCAAATAATCAAAATAGATTCGAGCAAGTAGGCTTATTTATTTTTAAAAGAAGAATAAGCGGAGACTAAATCAATAAATCATACAAAATAGGCAAAAAACAGATAGTAGTATATTTAAAAGTAGAGGATGTGAAAACGATAGGACTTATGAAAAGAGCAACTAAGGAAAAGTAACTTGTGAAAATCCAAGATAATTACACAAAGGAAAGGAAAACTTTTGTCAATCAAGAAATAGAGAAAAACTGTATGGTAATTGACAATTCTATTATTCGTGAAATATAAAAAAAAGTTAAGCAAAAAACACAGAGAATAAAATATAGCATAAAGAAAAACATATCAGTGAGTTCAAAAGTTTTTAAGTGATAGACTGTGCGCTCTGCAATGAAAGAAAAAAAAATTTATAAAAGCACATATTGCCATGTAAAGAGGGAGAAAAACAGCAAATTAAATGAGAATAATAATATTAGTCATGAATATAGGATTAAACGATAATTGAGAGATATGTGGAAGGAGGATTACATTAAGGCTCCACAATATGGGACTACAGAGTGAAGATTGAAAGTTCAATGACACGTTACGCGTTATAAGTTACAACATTATATCAATGAAAAAATAAATTTTTACAATATAAAATATGTTTAAACAATAACATATTATATTCTATTAAAAATAAAAAAAGTATTGATTTAAGGTGATATGCATTTTCAGTAGTTATGAAACAAGATAAGGAACTGCAAGAGCGTAGAAAAATCTTTATTAGGATTAAAAAAAAAAATTAAATAAAAAATTGACATTCACAAATATTACGTTAGAATTTTACAATATCTTATTATGAACTTTTATCCATAATCGATTCTAAAATCTTTGAATAGATCTAAATAAAAAGGCTCTCAACTGTTTTTGTAATAATAATGATTGTCGACATATTATATACCTATACATATGTACCAATATAAACCTCAAATACCAATTAGAATCGTTATCAGTGATAAAATAGTAAAAATTATTTGATAAGTCAGTGATCTTATTTTAACTATTGACTATATTTTTTTTAATTTAAAGCGAATGTTGATGAAATCGCTTTGGTTATCTATGTCCATACGCATATAAGTAATACTACTGAACTTTTAAAATAAGCGTTACTAATGAATTTATGCAATGTTCATGGATAAAGTGAGCTTTCATAAATATAGAAATTTAAAGTATCACGTTGAAAATATTTAACACTTATTTTTAATCAAAAGTTTTTCATGACTATTAGTATTCGGTTCGAACGTGGACCGATTTAGTGACTTATCAAGAGTTACCACAAGCTATTCTATTTTTTTCTGCTTTAATAAAAAAAAAAACTATCAATAAAATTTTATGAAATTGACAGGAATTTGTTACTTTCAATATTAAATTTAGTAAGTTGTACATATGTAAGCGTGCATGTTACCCAAAAGAAATTATAACCATATTTTTAAGTGTTTAATTTGAGAGGTGCAATACTAATTTATATGCAAAGTAACTTTTTTTTTGCATAAATAACTCCTTGCAATCATAGAAAATTAATAACAAAAGTCTTCATCAAGAAATTCTTTTCAACATAAATTATGTGACTTTGGAAATCCTAAGAAAATCAGCACATGTTATCATTTCAAGCAATAATTAAAATGGCTAAAGCTTCGATGGGTAGCAAGATAGAAAGCTTTGTTCCAGCTTAAATTAAAGCTTGAATCAAATCCTTTAAATCATACTTTTTTTTATATTTGTGCGTATGTTTAAAATACCTTATGTAAACATGATGAATAAAATGCATTAGAACCTTTTTTTAGTCTTTCTACTAAAATTAAATACCTTTTTTTACCTCTAATACGAGTTCAACCCTGGTGTATCCTCGGTAGAAAAAATAGGATTAGCCACTCACGTGCATCTGACCAGTGCTGTCCCTTTGCCCGAGGGCCCTTGCAATGCACATTTGTGAAGAAAACTACTATTAATAGCCTGATAAATTATATTAGCATTTTTGCTGTTCTGAAAAAAAATACACGTAATGAGTTATGACTTTTAATATCATGTTTCCTTTTGAGAAATATTTTTCACAGCTTATTTTATAACATCCGATCATGATTGTTTTTTTTTACTATTAAATTCAAACAAACACTTTTTTTACATAACCATTGCATTCCGTACAGACGCTGCTTATAGTATACTCTGTCTTACTCTAAGATCACACAAAATTATTAATCTTTTAGTAAAAATGCCTATTTTAGATGGACCAGATCATTTTGAAACAAACTGATTATTGACCACTTAGCAACCACACGGGCGGAGTCTGATCACTCATCATAACTAAGAACTTCGTACGACTAAGAGCATGGTGATTTATGTTCTTATAATCAGCAGTTCATACTCATTGTCATGGTTTATATACGATGATATATATAACATGGTGTGCTACTATATGGACAAAAACCAATCATTTGCTTGCCCTGTTTTTTTCCTTATTAAATATATAACTAATAAGCTAAGCTCATTTATAAACATTGCAAACTCGCATATTGAACAGTCCACACATAAAAATTGATTTAATATTCCGAAAAACATTCTACGCCTGTCATTGGCTAATACAATAGCTGCTCCAAAAGAATCCTTCCATTTTTTAGATCATCTAATGTACCGTGTGACATTTCGACTTAACTAGCAATGTGTAAAAGTTTTTTGAGCTGCGCTCATTTCCTGTAAGAACATTTTGGAGCTTTTGTGATCATTGTTAATTTCTCTCATTTGCTTTTTTTTTAACAGTTTAAACTATAGTTAGTTGTTCGTTTCGTTGTTGTCAATTCTTAAAACGAAACTACAACCAAGGTTTTCTTTTCTTTATGGCTGATTCCGCCCTAATTTGCCCAGATCAACTTCTAAATTTGTTGAAACTTAAGTTGGTCAAAAATTCTTTTTTTTACGGTTTTTCTAGTGTAAATACCATCTTCAACAAATACCAAAAGCGATTTCACTACAAAGTTTTTTATTTAATAGATATACGATATTTCGCAATGGTGAATATTAGTCAATTTTTGAAAAAACAAGTCCACGTTCGGAAGATCTAGGTAACCTGTGTTTAAGGTTAAAGTGTTCTAACATAGCTTAAATAGAAGCTGGGATGAAGCCCTATCGATTAAAAAAAGTTTATTCAGTTTGGTGCTACCGTTCGAAAGTTACAGCTGTTTCAAGAAGAGGCACGAAAATCGTTGAAAATGAGATTTCGTGGATACTTAATGCAAATCCGTCGTTAAGCTTTAAACCACTATAACTTTTGATCGGGCACACGGAATCCAACAATTTTTTTTTTAATTGATAGGATTTTACTTAAGCTTTCATTTCAGTCAAGTTGGGATCACCTTAAATAGTGTACTACTTTGCTACTAGCGTTAGAAGTAGAACCACCGTTTACACATGTATTTCGTGAAAAAAGGCCAATTTGTGTAAACATCTCGTGCAGTTCGTAGACACAGTTTTGATCTCTTTTCCGCAAGTATTACTTTTAGTACCAACAAATGCTTACACAAAATGCACAACCCGTACCTTCAAAGACCACACTCGTTGCGGAACGAAGGGGGACAGAAATGACAGAAACTTTTAGTAATCGCGTAAGTTGAGCTTACAAACGCTCACCACTGACTGAGCATTGAGTGAATACAGACTCTGTCACTCGCACTTGTTTACGTCCGGTGTGCAGTACGATAGTCCACCGTTTGATGGGATCGAAAATATTTTCTCTCTTTTTTCTGAGCCAATGACGTAGTGGTCAATTTATTGAGACGAAAACTCGTTACAAAATTTATGCGCTTCGTTGGACAACTTAATGACTGAGTGTGGCTTTGATATTGGTGTCAAATCGTAGAGTAAACATCAAAGTTTTCGTCACACATCTTTAGTTGGGGCCCGTGACGTATATGTAAGTACACCAAGGGTCAGAAGTTGGAAAATCGAGTTTGTTACAGGGGGATGGAAAGACATTTCGACCCTTCGTCCCTCAATATTTTGATGACAACTAATTCTAATGCCCGTTTAGACTATTACATCAGTTATAACAAAAAATTTACGGAGATATGGTGCCTCATAACATTCAATTTTGTTTTGGAATTCAAGTACCAAGTTAGCGCGAAATGAGTCATATATCTTCGGTATGCTATTATACTCTCGTTATTCTTTAATAATTTTTCATCTATTATTACGGGAGCGATAGTCTATATAAACACGAACAAATCTGAAAATAAACTGTATTTGTTTCTTCGTCATTTTTATTCACCCTCACCTTCATATACTTAGTACTTTGTCACATTGAATTGGGGTTCATTATATAATGTTTCGTTTAAAACATAACAAATTAATTTTACAAAAGTATCACATTTTCTTTTCTCTAAAATAAGTAAGGACGACTTCACTATTTTGAAAATTAAAAAAATGATTGCTTTGGCTAGGACTTTAGGCTCATACTTGTCTTATTTTGATTCCAGATAACGATTAATCAAATTCATTTAGTATATATTACCAAGTGCATTTATATAAAATGCATACTGTACCATTTTTTCGGTAAACTCACTCGCTTTTGTTATAAAAAAATTACAAATCACTTTGAGAACTCATAGAACAACTATAGGAGCAATAACGAACATACTTAAAACAATCGGACTTTCTCATAAATTTCATCCCATCTATATTGGATTCATATAAAATTATATGGATACTTGGATTATTAGTTTAATTCCTTAGATTAAATGCATGACATTTTGTACTCACTATTGACACATTTTCTACAATTGCCGTCATTCTATTGGAAAAGCTTCTATAATTTCTAGTTATCTTATGATCAGTGATTAGCCAAAGCGACTCTATACTATTCTAAACATTTTGACAGCGACTATTCAAATATTTTTAAATAGTTATTAAAATTTTTCTAGACAATTAATTGTAAAAATTTCTGATCAAGATTCAAAAAAATTATCACACTCTTGAAATATTTAATATGAAAGTTATTTTTTTTTTTTATATGTAAACTTATTTCATCATTCTAATACCAACGTTTAATTTAATTCTGATTCATAAAATAATGTAGTAAATATATAAACAGTAACAAATTAAACTTCTGACTATTATTTTTTTTCCTCAAGTTATTAGTATTAATATCATTTTTTTCATACCCCGGCTGAAAGTACGTGCATCCCTGCTCGATTTTACGCAGGGAGGTGCGACTTTTATGGCCTGCTAAACCAACGTGAGCTCTGATGGACTGTAAGATTTTCGTGGCCTGCGCTATCGTCGCCACCGATAAAAAAAAGCCGCTCAAGCGGCGTGCTGCACAGAGCATGAGCTATATATATATATGCTTAACCTTACAACTGGTTATTATATGGATAAATAGACGTTGTTCGTTTATGTGTCAATATAGATAGGTATATTTGTTATGGAAATCTCTTTTGTTCGTGAGCGCATGTATGTACCTCATAGTTTCTACGTTACTTCGTAACCTCGTCAGCTTCGTCTCCGTGCATGCTTAATCCGTATCATAATATGTGGCATATCTGTCCCACGAATTTCATAAGGAGCCTGTAAGAAGTGAAATATTTGATGGAAATAAGCAAAGATGTCAAGTAAGACTCCGTGAACTCCGTCTACTTTTGTAAAGTGTGTGATAAAAGTGTGCGTGCATATTTCTTCGTGCTTCGTGCCGTCCGTACTGTCCGTAGTAAGTCGGATTTTATACTCCGTCATCTGGGCCATCCGTGGCATCGTCTTTCGATGTGTTTCGTGTATGAGCACAAGTCGACATACAGAAAGTACCATGATTATTTGCTGTACGATTTTCTGTTGATGCCCGCCTCCTCGACCAGGCAAAAGTCGAGGCAGACATCGATCGCGCATGAGCACTACATGTTACGAATGATACTGGTAGAGGGCACCGATTCTGGCCACAGAAAAAAAGACATATATATATTCTACATTCGAGGGTCAGAGCGTCAACTAGCAGCCAGACATGCAATTATAATAGTTATTATTCATTTGTTAACGTACTTTCGGCCGGGTTATGAAGAAAAATCGTATACGACACACGGCCAGTAAATTGGAGACGCCGGCCTGCGTGATATGACGCCCGAAGCGAAGCCGAGAAGGGATCTTCAATTCCCTGGCCTTGTGTCGTAATAGACTATTTATAAAATATCAGGTAAACAATCTTTTACGTATTATAAAACGGTTAAAAACATCACGTACGATACTTTCAAAGGAACAGCTTTTTTTATATTTTGAGTGGAACATGATTATTAGAGGGCTATCGTTTTCGAAGATGCTTGTAACTTTATGCTACCATTCCAACTTCCTAAATTTTTTGCACGGTTTTTTATTCCTGAAATTTTTTTAGCTAAGATTATATAGAATAAGTACAAGAAAATTTTTCCAGAATATTTTAAAGATTACGAAAATAAGTCTCTTCCACATTTAAACGAAATTTTTATGTCTAAAAACATGTGCCTTATAAAGATTTTAACTTGCCAGAACTTTCACAATCGATAAAAAAAAATTTTAATACTAACAAAAATAAAATTTATTTTGTTAACATAAATTACACCATGAAATTTTTTCAGAACGAAGCAATGATCGAAATCTAATTTTTCTATAATAAAATTAAAAAAAAAATTTTTCCATCTATGGTCCTGGTGCATCTGGAAAAATATTTTTATAGAAGACATTACGTTACTATTTCTTATTGATTGGGAAAAAAATTTTAACCACGACTTTGACAGGAATTGCTTCTATTTTACTTTCAAAAAGAATGACTGCTCACAGAATAGTCTAAGAGCCAACTGCAAAATCAGCAGAGTACAACCCTACATCCTCACAATTTAGAGATAGGTAGATTTGATAACCTTTAATCGTTAGGGCCAAGGGTGTATACATATACCACCTCAAGTCTCAGACTCATTTTTCGAGCATAAAATCTCAGCTGCATTACTTTCGGCCCCGTTTCAGCCTTGCAGCCTTATTTTATCCGAAAGTACAATGAAAAAGCTACACAACGGTGTTATTGTGATCTTGTTGAGCGATACTTAGGTAAGTGACAGGATTTTTCAACTTTAAAAAAATATATCTCCTTTTCGGCAACAGAAAGACTTTGCACCCTTGGCTCTTAACGATGAAAGGTACTCAAATCTACCTATCTCCAAATTATGAGGCTGTTAGGTTGCACTCTGCTGATTTTGCAGTCACCTCTTAGACTAGAACTTTTACACTTTCTTTAGATTTAAGTACTATGGAGAGTTTGTTTCTCCAGTTTGAATCAGATAAACAAAAATTATGTAAAGTAAAAATAACATTTTGGGACGAAGCTTCTATGATTCCAAAAAGGCATTATAAATAGTTGATAGAGCTTTGAGAGATTTGTCTGATGATTAAAAACCTTTCAGGAATATGTTAATAATTTTGTTAGTATACATTCGATATATACAAAATTATCGTCATTATTATTGCACATGTGCGATGGAAAAATTGAAAGTTTGAAAATTTCTTGAGAGCAGAAAACAAATGATTTATGTAATAAAGTTTTTAATAACATTAACGAGTCTACATCAATCAGTGCTATATTAACATCCAATAATGAATACACACATTTTTTGAACATAAATATTTTAGTAATCTGTCAGGAAATTAGTAAAGTATTAAAGTATTCATTATGCAACTTACAAAAGAGTAGATAGAACAAATACAATTTTTTTTTTTTTCAAACGAGCAAAATCTATTATCTTACGATCAGAATTGAAGTGAACCATTCTCAATTTTTGTATGATTAAAAATACGTGAACCACTAATTTATTCAGAAATATAATGAAAAAAAGATCAATGTAAAACTTGTAAACTAAAAGTTAAAAAGTGACGAGTTATTATTAAGACATAAAAACATCGTTAAAAAGTTTTTTCATTGTGATTTATATGAAATTATTACATAGAAAAAAAAAATTATTCACATTCAATCAATGTAAAAAGATAGATGAAAAAAAATTATTCTACAAAATGTGAAAGTTTTCTCATCATAAATTATCACTTTAAAAGGCATACAAAATGCCATAAGAAAAACTTTGAAAATAAAATTTGTCCAAATTTTGGTAAAGGTTACTTAAGAGCAAAACACTTTAAAATACATCTAAAATTATGTGATAATTATAAAAAACGATAATTCAGTTCAACATAATAATTACGTGTGTTATTTTTATCGTATTCTATACTTGAATTTTATTAACTTATTCTTATACGAGCTAATTCCTAATTCAATTAAATAAAAGAAAGACCAAATTGAATGTATCATATAGTTCTATAGTTTTCGAGAAAATATTGGCTCTCCGCTCTCTTCAGGACATGATAGTTTTTTCTTTATTATTATTGTCCAATTTATTCCTATAGAAATTGAATCAAAAAATAAAATAGAGATAATAAGGAGCAGATGCGTAGAGGATAAATAGATATTGATTAAAATAATATGAGATTTTATAGTGACTTTTTTCAATGACATTAGAATTAGACTTAATCTTTATACTTTACTTAAAACTCTAAATCCTAAAATTTATAGAAAGTGTGACTAAATAGTTTATGTCTAAGTAAGTCATTGTACAGTCAAAATACATGAAGAAACAGAAAAAAAGTTTGGGGGATATCTGGGGGGAGGCAGCAGGGAGTCTAGTGGGGAGCTGAATGGGAGCGAAGGAAAGCTATAACTTACTTTAAAACCATACAACTATATAATATAGGAAGATGTGTGTGTGCGAAAGTGTTAGTCTATGTATTTATTTAATCCTACATTATCCGTACGGGATACCATAACTCCAATACAATGTATTTATTTGGATATGTATTTATTAAACCAAAAAAATTGCGATATCTTGAAGGGGAAGCCAGATAGGTCGAAAAAAACAATTTTTATGGGCTTCCCAAACGTAGAGGTCCTGGTTAACGATGTAACATAACCTTAATATTACTTATTTAATGCAATACCTTTATAAAATTATTGTTTGAAAATGTGAAAAAAGTATAGCATAATAAGAAAGTTATTATATATATTTAAAATATATTTTCAAATTATTTTACAAGATAACCTCAAAAAAAATAAAAATCGCAATATCTTAAGGGAAAAGCAGGATAGGCCAAAGATAACAATTTTACGGGTTCCCTAAAGGAAAATGAACTGACTAAGGCGCACAAATAAAGAGATCTTGGTTGATATTACAGCAAACCATCAATATAACTTAGTAAATGCAATCTTTTTATAAAATAATTGTAAAAATTGTGTAAAAATTATAGGATGATTAGGAAATTATCATGTACACTGAGAATCTATTCCAAAATTATTTTACGGCAGCATAGACTCAAAAAATGAACAAACGCATAATCTCAAAGGGAAAGCAGATAGGCCTTACATAACTATTTCTTATTTTTAGCTACGAAAACGATGACCCACATAATTATTGTGCATTACAGTTTTCTACATTGCGCTTACGCGCTACAAAATTTTTTGCATGATTAACACAATCTATGAAAAACAAATAAATAAATGTTAATATTGCAAATAAACTTATATATATATAAATAGTTATTTATTGCATCAACAATCAAAATTAAAGACAGGGGTGGTTATAGAGTATGAGAGGCTGCCACATTCATGATCAATTATGCTAACCCTGCATACGAAATGGAGTTGGTTTCAAATGCGTGTTCCGCGGCTCGTTCATTTTTTTCATGGTGTTTTCATTCATTATCTATTTTCACCGTTATTTTCAAAAAATGTTGCATGTTTCTCATGTGCCAGACGTCCCGCGACGGCTTTTTCTTTTGGTACTATTAATTTAGCTGTATCCATGCATTAGAAAGGTAAGAGTTGTTGATTGCATTGCTAAATATGATTGAGTAGTTATGTATTATTGTGTCAGGCAAGTGTTTTTAGTGACCATATTTGATATAGTATCCTATCCTGAGGATGTTTTGTTCTTCATTTGTTTGATTACTTGTTTTGTTAGTGAGTTCTTTAAAAAAGTATGTTATGATCATTTGTTTTCGTCGGTGAGTATTCTGGATTACTGTTGTTGAAGATTGTTATTGAATTCAGTTCGTCGAGTTCAGCTGTAAGGTTCTTTACAGTTAAATTAACAGGGTCTTTTGGATATGAGTATTGTAATGGATTTTTAGCATTGATTTTGGCTAACTGCGTTTCTATTATATATGGTCAATTCTGAGGGTTGTTTATGAGTATTTTATTATAATCTATTGTTACGTAGTCACTTGTACGCAATTTAATCTCTTTGTATGATAGTAATTTTGATTCGTCGATGATAACGTGGTCAATTTGGTTGTAATCTCTGCGTCTAGAGATTTTGCCTAACGAGGGAAAAAAATTTGCAGAGCCTTTATAGTCTATGGTCTTCAGTTTTAAAACAAATGTTTTTGTTAACTCTTTTTAAATTTGTTTTTCAATTGTGCCCATACTATTATTCATGAGTAAAATAATCGATTGGTTGCTTATATTATAAATGTGTGAGTGCCAGTCTGTATATTATGTTTTAGATCATAAACTTTATTTATTTTAGGAGTTCCAATTTTTTAGTGGGTCTATGAATTTGGCTCTTGGGAATATCTTATTGATAGATTCTATAATAAAGTTTTAACTTTGGTTGATATAATTATCGATTCTAGAATTTTTTAGGTTGCGGTTATTTAGGATCGTCAGGCTGTATGTGCTATTTGGGTGTTCCTTCCTAAAATTTTTTTTAGTATGTTTTTTTACATAAAAGTGTGTACTCTGTATTTTTTAAATGGTTTATAAAGGCCTGGCAAGTCAGCGGAATGTTAAGGCTTGTTGCTTTGTCATTGCTATCTAAGAAATGCTTTTTCAGATATAGTAATTATGGTCTTGCATCTAGGAAGACTAAATCAAAGAAGCTGTTAAATGAAGGAAAGGTAGCCTCTACCGGTATGCAAATGTTTCATTCGAATCTTAGATTATCATCAATGAATCACTTGCTTAACTGATTGCCTCTGAAATTGCTTTTATTATCACCAATGTTTGGGTGTCTTGAATTCCAATTACCTTGTATTACATAATATGTGTTTGTTTTGAACAGTTTTAGTGGTGTACATAATAAGTTTAAATCCTTTTAAATATTGCTCCTGTTAGAGCTGAAGGCATATACACTAATTAAAAAACGATTTTTGTTGTAACAACTTCGTATAAGATATTCTTTTTTGTGAACAAGGCTCTACCTCCACCTCCTGAATCAGATCCATCATTTCTTACTGTATTGTTGTTAATAAATTAAGGTTTATCATTGGGCTTCAATTTCGTTTACCATATTGGCCTAGACATTTGAATCAGCTTCCTCGAATAATTTATTTATTTCGAGTCTTTTATAGTTACTTACTAAAGAGTCGATGTTCACATCGGAAAGTTTCACTGTTCGCTTTTTTTGATCCAAGTTATTGATGTCCTGGTTTATTCAGCTGTTTTAGGTATGGACCACTGAATGTTGAGTGCAGCTGCTATGAGCTCAATTTTATTCAAGTTACTATCTGCCTGAACACTGATTTCGTTGATTCTTAGGTTGGTATTTTCGTTACAGGAGTTGATCAACTCTGTCAGGTTGTTTTGGATGTCCTTTATCAGGCTGTTTTGTTGTTACTTTCTTGGATGAACTGGGGAATGTTGATTACTTCCTTTTTTATTCCACCGAGGACAGCTTGGTTAAATTGAATATTTGGGTAAATGGTCTTATAATCCGATCAGTTTGAGTTTTTGGTGTATTTTTGCTTCTGCTGGTCTAATTGTGCGGTATATGGTTTGTTGCTGGTGATATCCAGTGTTTTCAAAAATCTACATCCGTTATAGGATGCAATCATATCATTAAGTACATAAGAGATAGGATTCTATTCAAACTGTTTACTTTAGCTCTTTTGCTTAAGCCTGAAACTGCGTTGACCGCCCTTTGCACCCCCTGTGTCGTTTTCTCCGGGTCACAAGAAGCTACTTTTTGTTAAAAACCACACTACCGGGTCTATATACTTCTTTAAAATTTCAAAGACTTCCTCTTTAAATTCGAATAGATCTTTTCATATCCCTTTTTTATTTCTAAAAATTACGATTTTAGGTTTTCTTATGTTCACTTGCAGTGTTTTTTTCGCATCGTATTTATCAAAGTCTTTCAACATTTGTCTTGTATTTTCAGTATGCTCTGCGCCTAACATAACGTCATCAGCCAATATAAGACAGTACGTTTTTTTTTTTTTTTCTGTAACACTTCTTGTATTATTCTGAATCCACGTCTCGTTTACATCTGCTATGAATAAACTTAAGTGTACTGTGCTTCATAATTACGCTTTTCTCACACCCTTTACTGTTTTAAATAAATTTGTTTGCCCCTGGACAACAATTACCCGTTTTTTGTTCATTTATAGACTATTTTTAAGATTTTTATCATTTTTATACGAATCTCCATTCTCTCTAATTAAACACAGAATATTTCTCTATTGATGTGATCAAATCCTGTTTTGAAGTCTACGAACACAGCAGATAATTTAATGCCCCCTTCAATTAGTCTATTTTCAACTAAACAATTTAGTACGAAAGAATGGTACCTTGCTTTTCTTTTTGCTTTGAAGCCAGTCCGACTCTAACTTCATATTTTACACTTCACTACCTATTATTTCACCATTTTAGCGATTGCAATGGCTAATACTTTCCATCCTATATTAAAGCGCCACTCTCCTATAGTTTTAATGTCCTCCTACTTTTTGCCGGCTTTTAAATTAGATAGATTCTTGTTATTTAAACCCTTCAATAATATGTGTTTCTGTCCATAACCCATAAAGTACGTTTTGCTTCCTCGTAGAGGAAGTTTTGTACCGGTAAACAAAATTTTTTTCTAGAAATACTTTAGAAATGTTTTATATAGCGTCTAAAATAAAAATGATATTTTTCCTACTTCGGGCACTTTTGCAGCCCTAGTACACCCTTGGTAGGAACAACAGCGTTCGCCACTCATGTACATCCGACCAGGGCTTCGCAAGCGCCCCTAGGGGCCCAGGGACCGCCCTGGAGAGATGCACATTTGTGACAAAAACTACTATTTCTGACATGGGCGCAAAGTCTTTGGTGCACTTTAGGCCCTTGAATCACTTAGTGCCCACGGGCTGGAAAGTACTTTCCGGCCCTAGGGTGCAAAGTGATAAGCGGGCCCAAAAAGTGCCCACGGGCGCAAAGTTCGACTTTGCACCCTCGGAAAAAAGAACGTTATTCGCACCTCGGGCACAAACATACAAAAACCCCACCCTTCGGGCATGATTTTTTTACTTTGCGCCCATGGTATGAAATGTACTATTTCAGAAAAAGTCTCTGTGTGTGTGTGTGTGTGTGTGTGTGTGTGTGTGTGTGTGTGTGTGTATGTAATCAGTCATATCTGAGGAAGCCAGCGGTAGATTTAAATGATTCTTGGCTTAAAATTTTTTTTTTAACTTCCTTATGGCGGCTTGGAAAAAAATTAAAGTTTTATACCTTATTGAGGTAGTTATAACGATTTTTAATGGTAACAAAACTGTTTATTTACCCTACCAATGGTCGAAAATTCATTATGCAAAGTTCACAGTAATCTTATTCAATGCGGTACAAAAATACCTTTATTTTTCATTTTTAAGGGTCTTGATAGGTATTTTTTTCAAGTTTTATTCAAAAAATAATAGAATTTTCGAAAAAAAAGTGGTATCCCTAAAAAGAATTAATATATTCTAAATATTAAGGGCAACAAATTATTTTCTGTATATCCTTTTATTGTTCCGGAAAGAAAGTTCGTGTTTTATACCTTATTAAGGTTGTTACAACGATTTTTATTGTCAAAAAACAGGTTTTGTACTTCTTTAAGGGTAAAGAAAAAAATAATTTAAATTTTAAAATGGCTACAAAAGATTAAGCTTTTAAATAAAGCTTTTTTCCATTGTAAACCATTTAGATAAAATTTTTGTATAGTTTTTATTGAAGAAATACTGAGATTTTTGTTGAAAATCACTGATATCTTAGAAACCTTTCTAGTCATTTCAATGGTTTAAGGCTGGAAATATTTGTTTTTATATCCTTGTATCAATTTCAAATAAATTCAAGTTTTATGCCTTATTTAAGGCTATCATAACGATTTTTTATGTCTAAAAAACGGTTTCTCGCTACTTTTAGGGTCAAAAAATTCCAAATCAATTGCTTTAATCTCATGAAGCATTAAAACAGCGTCATTATGGACTAAAAAAATTATTTTACGATATCTGGTTATTTTTGATTGAAGAAAATCTATAATCTTTTTTCTTGAATAAGTGATACCTCAGAAACTCTCCAAATGATTTCAATGACCAAGGTCTCAAAATGTTCCTTATATATCCTTATATATGGTTATAAAAATATTTGACGTTTTATATCCCATCAAGGTTGTTATAGCAATTTTTAATGCTAAAAAACGGTTTTTGCCATTTTTAGAGTGGAAAAATTTCAATTTGATTCCATCAATAGTTGTATTCTATATATAATTAGATAGCTTTACATATTTCAATGATATTGTAGCTACAACATAATTACATAACGTGTATCGATTTAAGTAATAAGTTCTAATTATTCGTTGAATTGTTCTTAATTCAAAAAAGTGTTAACAATATTTTTTGTAATATTTGTACAGAAGCTTGTAGGTGCCACCACTCGCACAGTGAGAGCGTGCGAGTTATATAGACGAAAAGTCGCGCGCGAGCACTGCGATCGTGCAAGCGTGTGAGCGTGCTAGCACTGCGATTGCGCGAGTAAAATTTCAAGCATTTGCTCATTTTTACCCTTACTACATTGCTGTCATATATGTACTCCTTTTATTCTAACTACCTAGAGAGTTGAGTATTCTTTCTTTCCACGAGAAAAATGTACTCGAAAATTTAATAGGGTTATGCTGGAGTACTGGTGCTTGTAAGTTGACCAAGACAAAGTATAGAAGGAATAAAAAGAGTACATATATGACAGCAACGTAGTAAGGGTAAAAATGAGCAAATGCTCAAAATTTTACTCGCGCGATCGCAGTGCTAGCACGCGACTTTTCGTATATATTACTCGCGCGCTCTCACCAAGCGAGTGGTGCCACCTACAAGCTTTCGTACTATTTGGGTAAAAGTTAAAATCTTATTTGCGTAATAATAACATATCATAAAGCATGAAAATAGCTTATATTTACATTTTAAATCATTTTTTTATTTCTTTTTTTTTCTTTTTTTTGTTAAATATTTGCAGAAGAATATTGTTGAGGAAGCTTTGTGCTAATTTATTGGCAGCGATTTTCATTAAATCATCCGAATCATGGGCAGATTTTTAAAACATTACCTTTAAATTATTTGTCTCCTGCGGCTTTTTTGTTATTAATTTTCCTTAGAAGTTTCTTCACTCCAATGATCGATATATCCTTGTCAAAATCCTTTAAGACTTTGCTGTCGATTTTCGTACACCTCTCTTCGTTTTTCGTATAACATGTCTCATTGTTAATTTTTAACAAATTTTAAAATTGTTTTTTCATGATTTTTTTTTTTCTTATCCCTTATTTTCAGTTTGAATTTTCAATCGCTTTTCAAAACTTACTGAAAGTTTGCTTTTTACTACTTTGCTTAGTTGTTCTTCAGCTTTATGCAATTTTTGGATCTCTGATAATTTCTTTTGACTATTTTTTTCCGCCTTTAGCTAATTTTTGGACTTACTCTTGTATTTTTGGCTATTCTTTGAGTTTTTCTGTAATTTTTGTTATTTGTTTATTTATTTTAAATAATCGTTTAATAATTTTGCAATATTTTTGCTCCCTGAATCTTATTATTTTTAGTTCTACTACTACTTCTCTGAATATTTTAGGTAAACTGTCATATTTTGCTGAAATATCTTTTTCCCCTTGGTTAATTTTTCGATCCAAATATTTCTTTTCTACCTCTTGTACTATTTTTGGTATAGTCATAATTTTTACTTTCCCTCCATATTATTGTTTTCTTATAATGTGCTGCCCCTGTTCTTTATTTTCTTTCTCCTATAATATCGCTTGCGATTTAAATGGTCATTGGTAGATGATCAGAATCACTTCTTGTTACGACTCTTGATGTTTTAACAGCACTATAGCCCTTCCTCTTTACATTTTATACGTATTTAAGACTGATTGCTCTACTTCTGCTACATAAGTTATATACCTGTCTGAATCTTTCCTTGTATACCCGTTCATCATTACTTATTCTGTCTAGCACTATTATAACAGTTCTCGCATCCATTATTCGGATATTCATCCTCTGACTTTCTTTGCCTACAAACATTAGTGCCTGTTTCTATTTGCTCGCATTCTATCCTTTCGTATAAATCATAAGCAATTGACATTCTGTCCCCACCTTCTACTCCTAGTTCAATTTGACTTCCTAATTTTCCTACAGTCTTATCTAGTTTTAAAATATCAGACGGGTTAAATCAGCATATGAAATGTCATAATTTTGAGCAAATAGATTATATTCTTGTTCATAAATTAAATGAGTTTAATCAAATGATATGATTTTTTAAATTTTGTGGAATCCTCGACGAATTAACTGTGATCAGAAGTTTTTAAAGGTTGTAGAAGTATGATCAGCAGTCTAATAACAACGATCTGTAATGACAATGATAATGATAAGAACGCTAATGGATTTTTAATATTATAAATACATTCAATACTTTTTCACTCATTACAAATTATCGTTCTTGAAAATGATTGCCAGATCTTTTACTCGTAATTTTTATAGACCCTGTCATAGGAACATTCCCAATTGACACAGGAGAAGCTTATTATGGACTTTAAAAGTTATGTATGATTGAACCAACAGTTTGCATTGCAATCAAAATACATATTCGTTAATAGGAATGCGACTTTTTGGAGTAGAATCGTTCCATTGTAAAATATAGTTCTTTTTGCATTTAAATTGGGAAATAATTATTTATCAAAGATAAAAGATGAATAGATAGATAGAAAGACAGAGTAGAGATAGAAGGAACTAAGAGATATACAACTACTGTTATTGGGTTGAGAATATGGAATAGTCACAGATGATAGAGAAAGAGCAAGAAGAGCTGATCCAAATATAATGAGGTTAAGAATCACGTAAAAATGAGCAAATGACTACGCGATTTAAGAAGAACTTGGATAAGGTGTTGGAGGTGGAGGTTAGAGGAACACGATGGGGGGAGCAAAGGACGGCGGAGGGGGGTGAGACTTATTTTTAACTATATAATTATACAATTTAGGAATGTGTATATATTATATATTCTCTAGCGTGTGGCAGACGACATTTGATATTATTTCAGGCTGTAGCTTCACTTTCCAGACAGTATCGTTGCACAACCTCGACTCAGATGTATTATGTAGAAATTTAACCTTTTGCCTATACAGGACATGTACAGGCAATCTGGCAAGCACAAGAAAACTATCCGGGATATACTTTGCTGTCAGGGGTGATATCATGTAACTTTGCATGCTTCTACTTAAATAATTTGGACTGACCATTTTCCGTCTAAACAGCATCTTATGGCATATTTAGGACAACAATTGATTCATCTAAGCCAGTTTTCAGAGAAGAAGTAAACATACGCAGTACCACCCTTGCACAGCATTGTTACCTATAGTCGTGGGGCATCGTAAAATACTTTTAGGCGATCGCTGGATAGGTCTACACACAAGACAAGTCGTAAATTCAGAAGCCTTTAAAGCATAAATGATAGCATTGGTTGATATATACTGATTAATTATATAGTTACAACTATGCTACTGCTTCCTCTTGCCGCTCATTTAGTACGTAGCATTCAAATCATCATACAAGTTGGATTAGAAAGATCAGCGTATATATCTATTTGTTCTTGATAACTCAAGTGTCGTGGCAAGTTTTAAATGAATGCGGCATTTTTTTTTCATACAGAAAAATAGCAAAGGATGGGGCATGCGTTAGAGAACGAAAGTTATCAACACATTTCGATTTGGTTCTTAATTCAAAAACGTATAAGATACTATTTGTTTAGTCTGTTTTTATAAACATTTGCCTATGAGAGCTTCATGAAAATTAAAAATTCAGAAATGATGCATAACATGCCTTTACGATGCCTATGCAAATGACGGAAAAAAATGTAATAATTAATGTGGAAACAAAGGTTCCGTTTATTCTTTAAATAACAAAAATTCTTAACGAATGAAATCGTTAAATTTATCAAGGGTTGGCAGATGTTTCAACACTTAAAATCAAATGAGAATAGAACAAATAAAATTTAAATGCATAACTACGTATGTACATGGATCATTATCTTTTAGAAATTATTGACGGCTCTAAAAGATTTCTGCACAACTGTAATATTATGCTCTTTATCAGTCGTTTTTTTATTTATTGATCATCTTATCAAGACTTCGTGCATTATGTCACATAAGTGCCTGTTCGAAATCTTCATTAGATGCAACACATATCATTGTTTCGCTTATTTAACCGTCAAATTATAAAAATAATTTTATTATTCAGTACTAGTATGCAACTCTGCATAAGCGCTTCAGTCAATGAGGGTTGACCAACGTACCACTATGAACGCAGCCAAGTCTCTCTTTCGTGTAAGCAATGTAAGCATCATTGCATGCATTAGTTCCCCTCTCTCTCTCACACACACTTGACTCGCACGTGTAATGTAACTCACACGTAAAAGAGACGAGGGGACGAGATAATTTTTTACAGCTCACCGAAGAAAAATCGCATGCTGAAAAAATTTTGATCTTGTCGGTTAGAAGTTAAAGGTTTTTAAGCTTATGTTAGACCAATTAGAATGGATGTAAATATTCAAATAAAATTACTTGCACTAGTCATCCACGTCTCTCCATGTTTTTTGTTAATCATGCCTAGCCAAAAGTTGGTGCTGATGTCTGCGACGCACAGAGCCCGGGACTTTATCGGAATATATATCTTAGTCGGAATATATATACTGCGTGCGCAAATTTAGATATTTGTTCTTCGGAACATAAGTATTGGATAAACTTATTCCATAAGACTATTTATTGGCAGAGAAGTTTATGATTTTACTTGCTAGTTAAAAAAGAGCTTGATTCTAATCTGTTTTTGTTTTTAGGGCTCTACATCCCTGTATCTTCTTATCGCAATCCCTACACTGAAAAAAAATTTGGATGCAGGATGTCTTGATCTGCTCCGAGATATAAGACTTCCATGTAATGGAACGCAAGTACTACAAAATTTTAAATAAATATTGATTGAAATTTTCAATATGGCAGCTCGAATTTTTTGAAGTCGTAGTCTTCGGGATCGGGAAGCTATAGTTCCCAATTTTGAAGAACAAGTTATGTCAACTGTCGAGAGCGTATACATACATGCACGTGCGTATACATATAGATGTATTGTGGAAGTTAAGTGATGGTACGAGACAGTTGCATGTTGTTCCGTGAGTGCTCTCAAGTTAATTACACTAAGTGCTTGGAGTCAGTCAACTAAAATGTTCTCTTTTCTTATCTCTGACTACAAGGCTAGGCAGAAGATAGTCTTAAAAATACCTTCTACGGTAACCAAAAACACATTGTTCACTTCCGTTGCATACAAATCAAAGACTACGCCATGGTCATTTCTTAAGTTGTTGATCCAATAAAAGTTTTTGGATTCTCATGCATCGCTCAAGGCAGAATCCACTTATATTTAAATAGTAAGGAGCTTGTCAATGAACTGGTCTCTAATGATTCTAAAATAACTGTAGGCAACTCGATACTTCCAATAAGACCTCTGAACACTAAATCTGTTAAGATCATCATATCCAATGTTTAACTCTGTGTTCCAAATTTTCTGACTTAAACCAATCTGAAGAAACTGAATGTAAAAACTGTCTCAAGTCTACAGCATGTCAAGTCTGGAATCAATCTACCAGGATTTTCCCACTGGTTGAGTTTCAGGAGGCAAGTATTCATTTATTCTGATTCCGAAAAAAATGTTTTACAAAGTTTGCAGATCTCGCACGAAAGGATCTTATATATTATCTATCTATCTTTGTCTGAGATGGCCCGTGTTGTTCATCCTCAAAAAGGACACTAAGCATTTTAAAGAAGCTACTATCCAAGTTTCTTATCAAATCCAAGAAAAAGATTTTTTAGCAGTAACAGCATGGTAATCTCTGAACCATCCAAGGTTTCTTTTATCAAAGAAGCCAAATTCAGTTGCAACTCTAAAACTTTAACCGTATTCTCGGTTAACTCAAAAAACGTACGAGGTCGAGGAGATTTTCACGGGTTTTCTATGCCAAGTGTCAGGGAGCCATATGTTCTAAACTTTAATTTTCTCCCCACAAAGCCTACGAAGAGGCCTCCTTCTTCATCAACTTCAGAAGAGAAAATTCATAACCAACCTATAAAATGTCCAAAGAGTAAAACTCCAGTAAGCCAGTAATTAGTGATAAGTCAACTGCCAAAATTTTACTAGAAGACATCAGTACCCTGCTTATGCTGGCAAAGGATCTGAAGGAGCCACCAGGGAAAATCTGGTTTCGAATTCAACGATCTGTCCAAACTTCTCCCAGATTTACATAGAAACCCTCTCTCTTCAACTTCAGACATAGCATGCAACTATACAGACGACCTTGGATCCCTCATTAGCGTCCTAAATAAAGTCTTGAAACGTGTGGACAGTTATAGTCTTGAAATAAGACATTCTAACTATATAAAACGTTTTGGTTCTGACTCCGAGTATAACTTAGACTATATCCTAAGGGTCTTAGGCTTCCTAAGTGCTTGAACATAAAATAGAAGGTAATTTCCTTAATTTTTTTTAATAACATAATTTATTTATTCATTTATACGTATACATATATTCAATACCTCCTTCTTTCTTAGTTGAACTAAGAAGTGAACCATAGCATATATTAAATAGCAATGTTCCATTTTATTAAATGTTTAATCTTAACAATTCAACTTACTTGTCTACTCTTAAAGTGTTTACCTAGAGCCGTCGAAGCGTTTACAGTAAATTTTATTAATTAAAAAATGCCTTGAAAAATGATGATATTTTAGCTTGCGTTGAGTTTTGGGCAATATTGGAGCAAGCGTATGCTATACTTAGTTTTTTTACTTGTAGATAAGACCGCATTGTGTATTTACGAAAATGCTTAGTGTTTGAAGAATTTATTTTTGCTCTCCCCATCGTTGAGTCGAACTCAGCAGTCTACATTTTAACAACATAATACCTAAAATTAATTTATTATTTTGTTATAGATCATCAGGCAATCTGCCAATCACTTTTTAACAAATACAGTGAAACGCAGTCGTGTAGAACATAAATCCTAGCCACCACTCTATCCTAAAGGGTGACTTTTATGCTTACAACTTATCTTGAAACTGTATTCAGACTGATGAAAATGGCATTCGTTTAAAAAATGCTTATAAATCTCATGACCTTTTTCTGCATAACTTCTACTCCACTACTTACATAGACATAAAAAGAGACTAGTCATATATCCAATCTTAATCTAATTTTTTCTACTCAGAATATCAGAGACATTGTTAGTGTTGAGATTTGCGATAAGACTGGGGTTCAGACCATTTCCCAATATTCAATAATATCTCCATCGACATATTTTATGATCCTAATTCATCCTTTAAATTGTACTCTATTTGTACTAACTGGAACAGGGTTGATAAAGAGCTGGAAAATAGATTCATGGTCTCCTTTCTTCTTGATACGAAGATATGTCAGCAAACCGTACACATTATTTTTTATTGAAATACTGTCCTCTGCCATCTCTTTGTTCACTCTGTTCCAGATAATGATATCCAAACGTACATATATTACCCTACTTCATTGTGTGACATCGATTGTGACAAAGCTAGAAGACTTAGAAAATCACCTTTCAAAAAGTATCAATTTTCTCTTCAATTGCAAGATTCGATCACCTATAAGCAAATATGTGCTGAGTTCAAAAAACTACTTATAGTCTAACTAATTTTATTAGACATCTTTAACATAATACATTCTTGATAATTATTTCCTGACTCTTGGGAAAACGGCTTTGTTCTATTGATCAAGAAGACCGATGGCCACAGCCTCCAACCGATTTATCTTACCTCGTGCTACTGTAAACTCTCCGAAGCGATTGTCAAGAACTGTCTTAAATGGTGGGCAAAAACAAACTTCTGTTTTCCTTTAAGTCAACTCGGTTTTCAAAAATGAAACTCGTCGGTCTATAACCTTTGTAATCTAACTATGTCAACCTATCTCTCTACTTAACTTAAATCTTATTCTGTAGGCAAACTATAAAAGTAATCTATAATGTTACAACTTTGGCACTTAATTTTTCTTTCATTCTAATAAATGTGAACTGAGGCTCAGCAATTAAGTTGTCCTCCTCTCCCAACCCAGTTTCAACCAATTTTTCGAAGGTAACTGATTATGTTGCTATCTATACTGCTAGCAGATAAATTAAGGGTTCTCCGAGCGTCAGTTATGCTTTCTGCAGCCTTCTTTTCAACTTCTAGAGTTCAAAATGCCTTGTCACGAACGCTTCTATTTTTATGGCTGATGGACTGCCATCAATGAATCTCTAGATTACATTTAGGATTTTAACAAGACTAGTTTTAGTGTATTCAGAGATTTCCTCAGTGTTTTACCAAGCATCAAGTCTGTCAAGACTGACATAAAAGTTCATCACTATATTTATGAAATAAAAATTAATACTTCAAATACGTCTCTTGAAATCCTGGTAACTTAATTAATTTTGTATGGATACTCTCTCAGTTTCATATACCTTTTTAACAGATTTAAATTAGACTCCTTTTTTGCTTGAGACTCTAAAAATAAACTTGATGTATCAATGAAAGGAAAATACTATTTCAATTTTTATCAAAATCACAGAAAACATCCATGGTTCCATCATAAAAACTAATCACGCAGTGTCACAGTTTAAGTCAGTAGAATTTAAGCAAATAACCATAGCCCAGCTGAATCTCTGCATGGCAAAAATATTATAAATAATGCAAAATACAACTACCAATTCGAAACTGAAGATCTAAATCATGTTCACTGTAATTGTAATTTTTATGACAACCCAAGATCTCAATTGTACCAAAACCTCTATAACCTCAACCTGCTCCCATCGTTTAACGTAGAAAGTCTAATAGCGACGCCAAATATTCTAGCCAGCATGGAAAGATGTAATTTTTTTCAGAAGTTCCATCTAAATGTATACCAGTGTAAGAAAAAAAAACAATACCTGCTACTCGTTGTAAAACATGTGAATACGCTCGGTAATATAATATCTTAACTGTATCTTTTAATAATATATTCTACGTCATACTGTATTTTATACATTTTTTAATTAATTAAGTATGTGTAAATACTTTATGCAAGGTCACTATACTAAAATATAGAAAAAAAGAAAAAAAAAAAAAAAAACATATATTCTAAAAGGTATTCAGCTCTTGCTTTTGGGATATTGGGAACCTTAGCTTCCCACCCCCGAAGTGTACTTAGCGCTCTTACCACCGCAGTGTGTTCAATGCTTACTGGAAGCCAGGTGCTCGGTAACTTGCAGTACAGGAGTTCTAAATTGTAAAAATTGCACAATTATTAAGTTTAAGCTTTTGTGTTACCAATTTCTAACTGTATCAAATCATTTATTTGAGATTATACAGCGAAATACTGATTTAAATAAAGCAATGCAAAGTTTTGGGATATCGTACGTCAAATTTTTTTTAGTGTAGAACGTAATCTATTAGTCCAAAAGCCAACAATAAAGATCGCTGCTTACAATTATGCTTTCAATAAGGCTAAAATTGTTACAACAGACAGAGCTGCAAAAATCTTTAACAATAAGCTGTACGTGCTTAACTAAATAAGATACACGGATTAATTTACACCAACTCAACGTATAGTCTAAAGGATATAAATTATAATATCAAATAGAATTCGACCCACTTAATCGATATTAATCTTTTCGCCTAAAACAATCTGAGGCAGAAGCGAGGCATGCTTATAAGAACACATTGATTCAATGAAACATTGATTTAGTTTGGGTGGCCATGTCGTCTGGTAGAATATTTGTTTTTGTATTATTTGTTCCTCGTGTACTTATTTCTGGGCTTTTACGTATCCACCTTTCTTTCCCAATCCATCCTACCTAGCCAAATTATCCCATCTTTTATAAACTTCCCTAGTTTCCCTTCCGAGTATGCGACTCTTTCGTGCAGGCCCCTAGTACAAAGATCCCCTGAGACGACTCGATCATCCATCTTACTGGGTACTATTTACAGGGCGAAGCGATAGTGATACAGAGGAGATGAAAGTCCTGTGTGTAGATGGCAGGACAAATAAAAAAAACCATGCATAAAATGCAGTAAATTTAATCCAAAACAAAAGCAACTTAGGAAAGTTAGTTTTTTTAAGTTATGTTGTTTCTAAACAATAAAAAAAATCATTTTTAGACAACACATGCACGTCTGCATTACATTGTAAAAATTGTTATTTTCGACCTATCTTGCTTACCCGTGAAGATATAACGTTCATTTGGTTTTTCAAAGGTTGTCCTGTCATAAAATCATTACAGAATAATTTGTACACATTCGTATTCATATCCTCAACGTGCTATAATTTTCTTCTACGTTTTTTTTATTTTTTCACTGAGATAAACCCGAAAGAAGGAGTATTGAGTTATGTCGTAATTCGACTTAAATCTCTCTATTTGTCCGCCTCGATTTTTATTCACACTTTGAAAAACCCATAAAAATTGTTATTGTTAGCCTATCTGGCTTCCTGCTTAAGACATTTCGGAGTTTCAAATATTTCAAGGTTATGCTTGCACGAAACCGTAAATAATTATTTCTGCATACTTGTGATGATTTCCGAAACATACTATAATTTTTTTTTTATTTTTTCATCTCAATTCCAGATACATCCAAAACACTAAAAATCGAGGTTACCTTTTTACATCAACCAAGACCTTTCTACTTGAGCTCTGCGGTAACTTTTTTCCCTTTAGAAAACCTACCAGAACTGTTTGTTTTGGTCTATCTTTCTTTCTTTTCTAGCCGTATAACATGGTGAAAAGTGCGTCTGAAAGAATCGTAATGAAAAAGATACTACCATATTCAGCATAAAAAATGACTTCGAAAAAAAATCAATCATGTTTTTTTGTTAACAATTTAAATTTTAATAATTATAAAAAAATGTATAGATGTCTTTGAAAATATATAATGTATTTCTTTAATCATTGATACGCCCTAAATTTTTTTAGATTGTTAAAATTGGTAGAACATGGTCAAAATAATTAAAAACTGCATGTCACAATATTTTAAGGCTTTTCCTCGGCTCAATTTGCAAGTGATAGCTTTCTAACCTATGAAAAAAGTTTTTTACTTTTCATGTATACTAAGAAGTTTTCTGAATATTAAGGTAGCTCCCTTGTCTACTGCTCTAGTCAAGTATGAGTGTTTGACTTGTGTGTATGTATAGGTATATACACACAGCAGTGTCGGTATTCTGCTAGTGTTTATCTCATAACCATGAAACTGATTTTCACGTCTTTCTTGGCAAATATCTTTTAAAAATGCCCCGTTACCAGCATTTTTCAGGACAGCATTAAGAAAAACGGAGATTTTTCTACAAGTACATCATAATATGTCTTCTGAGGTTTTTGATTACTAGTTGGAAAATGCCTGTAAAGCTGATTTTTTTATGCTCCGCCATATAAGCTTATGTTGGAGAGTACAACTTTGAGCTGAAATATCTCGAGATTTTGTCCCGCTCGGGGTATAAACAAGGACACCGTTGGATTCAGCGGATCAGAATCTATCAAATGAAACATATTTCATTCCGTAGGTTTTCGCAAGGGAGCTACCTTAAACAGATTTTGAAAATCGATGGAACGAGAGACAAAACCACAATAATGTTATTTGTACTTATAAAACAGCCGATTTAGTTACTTAGAAAAATTTGGATTTTTTGCAATATTCATCCTTGATCAGAACTTCCTGACTGCTTACCACATCTACCACCTTGAAGAATAGAAGGTCATCCTATACTTACAAGACTTCAGGAACAGTGGAAATCAGACTAATTGAAATGTCCATCATAAAATTCCTAAAACTCTTTTATGTAATTGTTCGTTGTTTATTTACGATTTTTTTACTTCGGTACAAAAAAAAATATAAACGACGCCTCGATTGGAGATTTATTCCAAATTATCATATCGATCGTTTTACTCTAGATGTAGTGCATATTTTTACCTAAGATTAGGAAATAAAATTTATAAGTAATATTATATTTGGTATTTAATTTTTTTTCAGATTTAAACTAGGTAATAGATAAAAAATGTTGAAAAATGATTTTCAAATGTATATTTTGGGAGGATAAGCGTCCCGGGTACAGAAGAAAAGAAATTTTTCTTTTGGTATGTTCCGAATAAGAAGGTGGGTGTGCATGTCTATAACGGCCAGCCATCAGCTGTCAGTGATTTTGCGTCCACCTCAATCAGACCTCTGTATAATTTACACAATGGCCAGACTATAAGTAGGGCTTTTTTAGCCGAGATGATGCGCCCGCACTCATCGTTGTGTCGCTAACTGTAGTATGTATTTTATACGTATTCTATAGGTACGTTTTAAGTATGACTTTGTTGAGGAAAGCAGCGTCCAGAACACAATAATTTCATGCAGTTTATTGTACTGAAAGACAGATCACAATACTCGGGAAACACTAAAATCGCCAGAAACAAAAAAATTAGTTCAAAAATAATTAAACCAAATGACTCAATATACTTTAACCTTATAACACAAAAGACAAAAAAAAATTTCATTAAAGATTAAAAGTAATGATACTAAAAAAAATACATAAATAACGAGCGGATCACTTAATCCCCAGCAACTTTTACCAAATAACTCAATAGACTGTAAGCCTTATAACCCAGGGGGCAAAAAATAATCAGAACAAAAATTAAAAGCACTAATAATAAATTCACAAATTATTAATCGACGGAACTACATAAGTTAATAGACTGTAGCTTAATAACCAAAGGGAAAAAAATCAAATTAAAGATGCGGAAAACTTGAACCCTAGCAATTTTCACCACATAATTTAATAGACAGTAACCTAATAAACCAGGAAAACAACAAGCACTCGAATTAAAGCTCGTATATACATAATCAATATTGTTGCTCCAAAAATAGTACAATGAGCTGTCAGAAATGAGAGATAATTAATGTTTTAGTAAAATGAAGCATTGTCTACAGTATTATGTACTTGGTTTTATTAAATTGGTTTTATTAAATTTGGTTTAATAAAATAGGTTTTATTAAATTTTAAATAAATAAAAAATCAAATGTATTTACAATTATCATTATACTCAACATTCATTTCTATTCCTAGATTTTAATCATTAAATTCGTCAGTGTTTTTTGGAATCATATCACACGCAGTACTGAAATCCTCGACTTCGTCTTCGTACACTTCGTAGTCTAAGGAAGCACATATCTCCTGATCGAATCCAGCTCGTTTCCATAAACGGTGCTTCTCGGCTCTTTGATGATGTGAATATATATTTGTTGACTTTATCAGTCATTTTTTTACAAATTTTATTATAGGTTATTCTTTTACTGTAATAATTTACTTTATTTGTGTATTAATATGTTGTATATCTATATATATATATTATATCCCGAAAGGTTAAGCTAGGCTATTGAGGATAACTAAGGAGGGCCTTCACAGCGCCCCGTTATTTTACCTCTGTAGGTCCTCAGTCATGCCTCGGCTGGTCCTCTCGTTCAGTGTAGGTATCCTCAATAAATTTCTGATCAAATACTCGACCACTCTTCTCGTCTTTAAGGTTAGATTAACAAAGTTACGTTTCAAAAAATCAAAACAGACCTAACATAATTTTTGATCACGATTAATAAACACTCTAAATTTATAATAATATAGAAAAAATATCATTTTTACTTGTAAACAGATTTCCAAAATGTTTTAAAAGTGTATACCTTTGTGACACAAAAAGTTGATCACCGTCAACAGCATAAAACGAACACTCGATCAGCCTAGACCCTTATCTTCATACCCCAGAATAGGGTAACAGCATAGAAAAATCCCTAATATATTTAAAAATAATTTTTTTAGTGTACCAAGAACCATTATTCGATAACTTATTTAACTATTCATGTGTCATGGACTGTAATTGATTTTTTCAGTGACAATGACAAGTAAGGCATCGATTATTTTGTCAAAAAAATGGGGAGGTTAATAACCTTGGACAAGCTTAAGTGTGCATTTTATTATCGAGAAGACGTTTTTAAGGACGTTCAGTAGAGATGGAGTTCTCCAAAGAATTTGGTTTTAATTTTGACTAGACGTTCTTATCGTTGTTATAATAAACATGTCAAAATTTAAGAAGGTTCATCGGTTTCGTTTGAGAGATATTAAATTTTAAAGTTCAGTCATTTTAACACGGTCGCTTATTAAAACTGATAAAAACTCAGTTTTAAGAAGATTGGCACAATGAATTTTGCCAATTTCTTTATATGTCACGAATAATGTTATTAATTTGATGTATACTAAGTTTCGCGACGACCATCTGATTTTTTCTACGAAAAAAAATTAAAAAACGGTTAAAAAAGAATAGAACGTTGTGAGGCGACTTAAGCTTCCGGCTCCACTCACCAGATGGCCATAAGTGTCAAAATAGCTTTTCGCAAAGTTAGATGTATATGTGTACGTATGAAAGAATGTATGCATCTAACTTAAGTACCTGTAGAACTGTGGGTATATCTACATTAATTTTGTGCAGCGTTGCTAATTCTTCACTCGCCACCTATTACTCATTGCCCCTAAAATGTTTCCGCCCGCTAACTATATGGCACGTCCTTAATGTTAACTGATATTAATTTGAAATATTTGTAAGTCATCCTTTCATACTCCGGTGCATTAATATGCCACAGTTCCTTAAATTTATTAAATAAAACTATGGTCAGTTTTTTAAAGCATCCATAGGCCAAGTTTTTTTATGAAGTTAAAAGTAACGTATCATTGGATAAAAATCATTCTTTCTTGAACATAATATCATAAGGAATACTTTCAGCATAATAGCCTATAAAACTTAAGTCATATAATTTACTATGTTTTTTATAACAACTTCTGATCAAACATCACCTAAATCTTTGATACAAAAGTAATTTTTCAACCGTTTTTTAATTTTTTTTTTTTTGAAAAAATCAAATAATCATCGCGAAACTTAGTATACATCAAATTTATAACATTATTCGTGACATATAAAAAAATTGGCAAAATTCATTGCGCCAATTTGTTTAAAACTGAGTTTTTATCAGTTTTCCCATAAGGAACCGTTTTGAAATGACTGAACTTTAAAATTCAATATCTCGAAAACAATACAGATAAACCTCTCGAAATTTTGACATGTTTATTGTTACAACGATAAGAACGTCTAGTCAAAATAAAAAAAAATTCTTTGGAGAATTTCATCTCTACCAAACGTCCTTAAAAACGTCTTCCCGATAATAAAATGCACACTTAAGCCTGTCCAAGGTTATAAACTTACCCATTTTTTTGACCAAATAATCAATGCTTTACTTGTCATTGTCACTCAATAAATCAATTACAGTCCTTGACACATAAAAAGTTATATAAATGATCGAATAATGGTTTTTTGTACACGAAAAAAATTATTTTTTAAATATATTTGGAATCTTTCTATGCTTTTGTACAGGAATCTGTTTTGTTTATCTTGCCTATAGCATTTCCAGTTTTCACTACTAGCAGCGCTGAAGCTGGTGGGGACATAGCGAATGTATATATGCTGTATGCGCAAGATAATGCACGGCTATGCAAAGTTAAGCGTGGACACACGAGAGAACGCACGGCTAAGCAAGGGTCCGCGCGCATACGCGTGGCTATGCAATTATCCGCTTGCACACGCGTGGCTATGCAAGGGTCCGCCAGTTGATGCAGTACAGCTATAACGTATATACGCAAGATTCCGCGCGTATACACACACGTATATGCAAGGATCCACAGTGTCCGCATGCATACACATATACGTAAAGGTTAGCACGTATGATACGCAGATTTATGGGGGTTGTTAGGTCTTTGCGGATACACAGGTATGTGCACAAAGTTTTGTACGTATACAAGGGTCTGCAGTGTCTGCATGTATACATAATTCTACAGTGGTTACGAGGCTTTGCTAGATAGTCTGCGCTACATCGGTAGGTACATGTATGACTATGCGAAAGTATGCAAAGGCGCGTTGATATCGTTAGGTTTTTTTACTAATCAGAGACTCGTAACTGTCCTGGGAGTTTTTTCATACTGTTTTCTTAGCAGCAGAGTAAAAGTATAATTGATTACAGCTGCCAGAACTTTTATAACTCAATCTCATGAGTCCGTATATGTTTTACTCTACCGGCATCGTCTAATACAACTGCTAGAATATTCATTCAATCATACTCTGGCTTTACTCTAGTAATTTCTAGAATAAGTGAAGATTAACTAGAATGTTTGCTACTGTGAATGTATCCTAATAAACTTAATGAATATATTGAGTCATTAGTGTTTAATAACAAAATAACTTATTGATACGAAACTTACAAAATTAGTCTCCAACGAAAGATACTATCAGTGAAAATCAAATCGTAAGGTTAGCTCGACTTCTGGTTCCTTGATCATTATAGCGGATCCTATACACAATCATCATTTTTCTTGAATATAACTAACAAAAAATTTGATACACTTTTGTTTTTACCTTTGTTATTTTCTTAGAAACTGATAAAAAAAACTGCTTTGCTTCGATTTCATTATTAATCAAGAAGAACACTTACACTGAGAAAAAAATGTACTTCTTTCAAAAAAATTTTATTTTAATCAAATAAATCAATTATGTGAATACAAACCACTAAATTATTTATTCAGATATAATAAATAGATTTGTTTGCAACAAATACAATTATATTTGTACTAAATAAATATTTAAGCAAATTAGTCCTTTTCCGTCTGCACCAACACACAAGTTGAGGCTCATTTCAAGGTATGTGATCGACATATTTTCCTAGAACGCATTGGACTCATCTCCCTTGTGTACGGAAAAAGAAAATATTTCATCTCCGAGCCGCGAGAGAGTTTTAAAGTCAAAATATCCTTTCCGCCCATATCGTTTCCGACCACCGTAAAGTCAAACTCCGTTAATATTTCTATTTAAGGTAACAGATCTTCATCAAATTTTTTTTACAGCATTGTTGGGCAATAATATTGGACATATGTCTCGGCGTTTGACCAAAAAAGCCTTTTTTTCATTAGATACATCGATTATTATCAATAACACTTTCGATGCTAGATGCTAAGTGTCAAAATATGTTAAATGATCTTACTTCAGCTTAAATGAATGTAGAGCCCTATCGAATGAAAAAGTATTTATCAAATTCCGGGCTCCCAGTAGACAGTTATAGCGATTTAAAGATAAATCGCGAATTTCCGACAAAAATCATGGGAATCTCATTTTTAGCAATTTTTAGTACTTAAATTTGGATCGGTAGTAGTGAATCAAACAAATATTTTTTAATCGATAGGGCTTGACCTCAGCTTCAATTCAGGCTTTGTATAAAAAATTCAACAATTCAAACAGCTTACGTAAACGTGCAAGAAGCACACGCGTTTTTTTTTTAATTTATAAAATCTCAATTTTACAAAATGCAGCATATCTTTTGACCAAATAACTACGTTGTGAAATAGCTTTAAATACTTGTTGCAGATAGCATTTACGGTAGATTAACTATAAAAAAATATATTTTCGACGAATTTTTCTTGAAGGCCATTTTTTAAGTCGTTTTGAGCTACTAACGGCGGAATCAGCCACAAATATATATGTATTATATATATATATATATATATATATAGTTTTACAAATAAATCAAACCAATATGCAAGTAAGCGCACGGTCGTCAGGATAGAAAAGTAGCATTATAAAATGTAGTTAAAATTAAAAAAGTACATACGCTAGCAGGATTATCTGGATAAGTATACATATAATGCTTTTGTGATATTTTATTTATTGTAGTACGTATCGAGAATAGAATAAGTTTAGAATGCAGGGCAGTCCAAGAATAGGTCTTTAATTTGTTATCAATATTAGTTTCATATCTAAACTAATACAAACTAATATATATTAAGAACGTGTGGGTCTACAATAATTTGCTGCGGAGAAAATTTGAGATGATAACTACGTTGATTATAAAACATGGATGACGAGTTGTTGGCAGGAATTCATGTGGTTACGTTGCTTATCATGTATAATACATTTATAATCAATTAAGCTAAGCAAATGAGTGCTCATCATTAGATGTTTGTAGTGCTAATCGCATAAATAATAAAATAATTAAGATGCGAGGAGATTAAGCGCTCTGGGTCGTCTGGTATTACGTTTTATTTCATAAATAATAATGTAATTAATTTAAACGCGAGTAAAGACAGCGCTATGGTTCACCTATAGTATTAGTTCTTATGTTATAAATTATTATCTCATTGATTCAAACGTAAGAAAATTAAGCGCTCTAGGTTAACTGGTTTCAGTTCTTATGTTAATAATGATATTGTTATTAATTCAAACGTGTAAAAATTAGCAACCCGTGTCACCTACTATTAGTTCTTAAATTATTAATAATAATGTTATTAATTAAAACGCTATGAAAGTCAGCGCTCCGAGACACCTGGTATTAGTTTTCATGATATTAATAACACGTTTATTAATTGCAACGTGAGAAAATTGAGCGGTTCGGGATAGCTGTTTTTAGATCTTATGTTATGATTAATAATGTCATTAATCAAAACGCTAGAAGAATAAGTGCACTGGATTACCTGGTATTAGTACTTACGATGTTAATAATAATGTTAATAATTGAAACGCGAGGAAACTCAGCGCTCTGGGTCACCTGGTATGACGTCTTATGCTATTAATAAGAATGTCATTAATTATAACGCGAGAAAATTGAGCGCTCCGGGTTGACTGGTTTTAGTTTTTATGTTATTAATAATATTGTTATTAATTCAAACATGTAAAAAATGAGCGTCTCGGATCACCTAGCGTTACGTATTATGTTATTAATAATAACGTTATTAATTAAAAGCTAGGAAAGTCAGCACGCTGGATTACCTGGTATTACAAAATATATTATTCAAAAAAATGTCATCAATTAAAACGCTGCGAAAGTGAGTGCTTTGGGTCACCCGGTATTAGTTCTTATGATATTAATTATAATTTTATTAGTTAAAACATAAAAAAACTTGTGCGCTCTGGGTCACCTGGTATAGATCTTATGTTCTTAATTATAATGTCAATAATTAGAACACGAGAAAAGGGTGCTCTCTGCTAACTGGTTTTAGTCCTTATGTTATTAATATTATTGTTATTAATTCAAACGCGTAAGAAATGGGCACCCTGTGTCACCTGGTATTAGTCCTTAAATTAATAATAATAATTTCATTAATTAAAACGCGAGAAAATTGACCGCTGCAGGTTGACTGGTTCTAGTTCTTATGTTATTAATAATAATATCATTAATTAAAGCGGGAGAAAAGGCAGCACTCTTAGTCCCGTTGTCTAAGTACTTATGTTATTAATAATTATGGTTTTAATTAAGTATTCTGCTCATTATCAAACATCAAAACCTATATTTAAATATATTGCCGAAAATTACCAACAAAATTTTTCAGCATGGCAATCGGCTTTATCGATCCATGATACTCTGTCCTCCATCGATTGACGAACTCGACTGTACCATGAAACTACCGGCTATACCGACGTAATAAAGATGGCAGGTCTATTCTGATCTTCACCGGCAAATATCACTAGAGCCCGAACAGAAAGTCGTAGAGTGGCAATCGGTAGGCCCTCTGTTGGTTACCTACTTACATACCGAATGCCTACTGAGGCAAAATGACGGGGCAAACGGTAGGCTCTCGGTAGGCATCCTCACTAACCAAGATCTGACCAAACATGGAGCTTTGGTTGAAAGACCCCTGATGTATGTGTGCGAGAGAGACAAAACAACGAATTGAACCAGATTAAAACTTTTTATACCAAAATTAATTATTTATTTGTCTTTAATTTTTTTTATTTATTAAAATACGTAACCTTAGCATAATCATTGCAAAAAAAGCTAGGAATACTGAAAGTACATAACAATTATTAAAAAAATGTATCTTCTTGCGTCGGTGACACATCTGGAAGTTTTGTATCTTCCTCCTTTGTTTTTCATTTTCTGCAGGGGTACGATTGACAATTAGGCAATAATATCCTGGTTCATTCTCATTTGCATCACACTTTGATGCAGCACTTAAATATGCTTGTTCGGTTGAAGTTTCAAAAGTTTTTTTAAAATCTTCGCAATGTTAATAAATATTTTTACCAACACAATTATCTGGAAGCATCTCGTTAATTTTGGTTTGCTTAAAGATCGGATACCTTTTATTTCTTTTGTTATGCAAAGTATGATAACGGTCTAGTTTGAAACTCATTATTGTGGGTAAGTTTTAACTCATTATCTATAAAGTCATTATAATCACATAGAAGATCACATATATATATATATATATATATATATGTATATATGTATTCCTTATGTACATGTAGGGTTCAGCTAGATTACAGACTAATAAGGATGCCTACCGAGGGCCTACCGTTTACCCCGTCATTTTGCCTCAGTAGGCCCTCTACAGGTTACCTACAGAGGGCCTCACGAACTCGTGAGGTATCCTCAATAGATTTATGTTCGGGAGCTCTACAGATATGTATCTTTCTTACGTCAGGAAGGTTAGTCCTAGAGAATTCTTAAATCTGGACGGAACTTTTTCCCAATACTGCCCCTAGGCTTTACATTCAAGTCTAATTGGGTTATGTGGTTGAAGTTGTTTGGGATGCATTTTTCAGCGCGTCATTTATTTATTAATTCATTCACTATTATTTTTTTTAATCTTTAATTTGATTATTCGTTGTCCCCCTGGGTTATTAGGTTCAAGTCTAGTTATTTATGCAGTTACAGTTGCTTAGGATACATTGTTCAGCTAAATATTTATTCATTTAATTACCATCATTATTTTTAATCTTTATTTGATTATTTGTTGTCCTGCGAGTTACTTGATTAGAGTTTATAGGGTTATGTGGTTAAAGTCGCTTTATACTAAGTTCATCCGCTCGGCAATAATTTTGATTATTATATTTACTAATAATCATACTTTAAATCTTCAATCGGAATATTTGTCGTCCCCCAGGTTATTAGATTAAAGTCTACTAGGTTATGTGGTTAAAAATGTTTCTGATTAATTGTTTCGCTCGCGTTGTATTAATGTATTTATTAATTATAATCATATTAAATTTTTAATTTGATTGTTTTTTATTCCCCTGGGTTATTAGGTTACAGTATATTGGGTTATGTGATTAAAGTTGCTTGGATTTACGTTTTTCGCTCGCTAATCAGTAATTTATTATTTATCATTGAATTTAATCTGTAAATCGATTTTTTCCCCTTTGATTATTAGGCTACAGTTTATTGAGTATGTGGTTAAGGTTGCTGGGGACTACTGTTCCACTCGTTATTTACGAATTTTTTTTTCTTATCATCATGCATATTAATCTTCAACTCTATTATTTGTTGTCTCCTGTGTTGTTAGGTTAAAGTCTATTGATCATGGCGTTAAAGTATCTTTTGACTAATTTTATTGTTCCTGGCAATTTTAGTGTTTCCCGATTGTTGTGACCTGTCTTTCACTATAATTTACAACTGCGTGACATCGTTGCATGTTGGACCCGAAATTACTGACAGCTGATGACTGGCTGTTCTAGAATTACACATTCACCTTCTCTTTCGGAACATACCAAATAAAAAACTTCTATTCTTGTGTACCTGGGACGCTCATTGTCCCAAAATTAACACTTGGAAGTCATTTCTAAACAATTTTTATCCATGACATAGTTGGAATCTGAAAAAAAAAATTAAATAAAAAAAATGTTATATTACCTATGCATTTTATTTCTCAATATTCGGTGAAATTATGCACTATGTGCAGTGTAAAATGACCGATAGAATGTTATAATAATCTGAATTAAATGTGCAATTGAGGCGTCGCTCATAGTTTTCTCGCACTTAAATAGAAAAATAGTAAATAAATAACGAACAATTATATAAAATTTTCATTAGAATTGTATGATAGACATTTTAAATAGTTTACGTTCTGCTGTTTCTAAAGTCTTGAAAGTATAGGATGAACTTTTATTCTTTAAGAGGGTAGATGTGGTAAGTGATCAGGAAGTTTTGACAAACTAAGATTATATTATACAAAAATTCAATTCTTCCCAGTGACGAAATTGGCTGTCTTATACGTGCAAATAACATTATCGTGGTTTTGTCTCACGTTCGCTTGATTTTGAAAATCTGTACAATATTAAGAATATTTTCTAGGTAAATGAGAAAAACAAGAAACTTTTTAATAGGTATGAAAACTTTAAGTTGCAAATTAGGCCACGGAAAAGCCTCAAAATATTAGAAAATGAGGATTCTAATTTTTTTGACCATGTTTGACCGATTTTAAAAATCTCAAAACAATTAGGGCAATTCAGTGATCAAAGAAATACGATAGAAATTTTTTTCGAGACATCTATATTTATTTTTATGTTATTTTTTTAATTCAAATTGTTTATAAAAAGTTTTTAAGAGTGCCGCGAGATTTAAAAACAATGCAACCTTGGAGCGCTTGAAAAAACTCAAATAGTGAAAACAAAAATTTAAATTTGGTGCTAGTAGAACCAAAATATGTCCATAAAACAAAAATGCACAAATTATTTTTTTCCGAGGTTAGGTTTGAATCTTTGTTGCTAAAAATTTACTCATGACATCCATTTTTTATGCTGAATATGGTGGTACTTTTTATTACAATTTTTTAAAGGCACTTTTCACTATTTTATACGGTTTCGTCCTTTAAAAGTAGGACACCGCTGAAAAAGTTGTTAAAAAATCATTTAAATTTTTGTTATAACATAGGTTCTAATGGAAACTATGTTTTTTGTATTGGAAGTAGTATTATCTTTCTCTATAAACACCGTGTATTATCACAAAAAACTAGTCAATCATAATTGGAAATGTTCTCTTTTTATCAAATTCAAAAAAGTATATGCTGTTGTCAATTTTCTTGAGATATTTAGAATTAAAATAATAATATCTACAGGTTACGTCAGTTGCACTACTCTTGGTAAAAGAGCAAGACATTTAAATTGTGTGAAACATAGTCTACCATATGACAATTTTTTTTTTTTTCATTGCAACTTTCCTTTACAAATTGCCCATTTTTATGGATTTTCTTTACGATATACATCGTTATTTTAGAAATATATACTTTAATTTATGGCGCACATAAAGATTACGATCGAATGTAGGGAGCCTTCAAATTTATAAAAATTATACTTTTCCGTCTTGCAAATCAGAAAAAATTATATTTCAGTGCATTTTTCAGAGATTTTTTCAGTTGAAAAAACATAACCTTGTTTTCTTGAAACCATTATTTTTCGCATTTTTTTATCGATTTTTGAATAACCGTTGCATGAAATCTAAAAACAAATATTTTGTTTAATTTTACTATAAGAATGTTACAAACACGTTTTGCCTTTATAAAATAAGTACTCCGTGACTTTAGCATCGCTGGAACAAATTTTTTTCGCTCCCAACTTCAAAATTTGAATTAAAAAAAAATTTGATTGTATTAGTATAAGTATACAAAATATTTTGCATGTTTAGTTATAATTTTGGCATGGCTTAATAGGTGTATTGATCTATAATGGTTTTTGTTATTAAAAAGTATTACAAAATTTTACAAAAACATGGCTAAGCATGTATAAACGAAATTGCCATTCTTCAGACAGTTTAATACGTACGAAAACAGTAGCTTAAAGACTGAGTAGGAGGTGAAGAAGTTATGAGTGTTAACATCTTATCGGAAGTCTTTTACAGTCAACGTGTACTATTCATAATTATTCATGTTGCAGAAATATTAAAAAGAAAATACAAACCAGAGGTCATGAACGTTATTAAAAAACGTCTCAACAAAACAAAATCTGAGACTACTAAGAAACAGGTACCTGTTGAAATATTACTTAATGCTTTCGAGACACCACAACACCTTTCTGAATTATTTACATTGCTATGTAAAAAACTTATTACTTATTGCAGGATGAAAATCAGATGAAAGACATAGTAGTTGGCTGGAAGCATTAAAGTGTTGATGATGCAAAATACAAACTAATGCCCACAAGTGCAGCCAATAAGATTAAGGTTCAAACCAATAAAGAGTACTCTTACTCTGAAAGTGTAAGCATGTGCGTTGACGCGTTAAGAAATGACGATTATTCTGGTTATTTTATCGGAAGTATGAAATGCCTTGGAAATTTCAAAGAGCATTTTTTTAATAATTTTACCGATGCCTACGGTGTTTCGTGCAGTTTTTGGCCATTTTCTAACAAAATACAATTGTCAAATGGACAGCTACGACTGTACTTGTTTACATAAAAAAAAATGCTTTGGCACAGACCAGCCTTAAAACTTCAACTGCATTCAAAGATACCAACGTGCAATGTGGAAATCTCGCCAAAGAGTTTCCGCAAAATACTATTCCTAACAGCAAAGAAAATTTAAACACTCATTTAAAAAGCTTATAATTAGATTCACAGATTTTCGTTTCAATCATAAAAAGGCATGAAATAAAAATTGTAGTTTTTTCAATTGATTAGGAAACTTTTGGTACAGTACACAACGCTACTTGGAATCATGCTCCAGTGGCAGTGAAAATAATTACAAAAAAAATGCGCGCGTCGGACGCGTGACAGAAGCGAAGCTTCTACGCATTATATTGTAATAAAAAATAGGCCAATGCATTATTAAAAAAAGCTTTTACAAGTGTTATTTCTGAATTCAGAGTACTGTTCATGATATTCACTATTTAGAGAAATTTCTTAAACTTTGTGTATCAATTTCTTACACAGCTGCTCATAAGCTGTTTAAATTTTATAATGACTGCACCTACCGTTTTACAGATATAAAGTTTCAAAGTTGGACTCTTTAATATGGGAAGTATACGGTCACCCCTCGAAAGAGAGACCTTGTTACCGATGTAAAAAAATCGCTCTATGGATTATTTGAAAAAACTCTAATGTTATTTTTGATGCCTTTAGGATTTGAATATCAAAATTTTAGATCAATAATACTGGCCGTTTTTTAAATATCCTACTATTAATGTGATTTGCTATGCTTTTAGTATATCTGTATAGTGATCAGGTTGTTCTTAACTTTTTAGATTTTATTAAAATTTCATAATATTTCTTGTGACATCTGTTATTTTATTTATTAGTTATTT
>JAPYYV010000181.1:0-40680 GCA_030522625.1 Copidosoma aretas
ATACGTAACTGATGGTGCAAAACAGCACTGCAAAAATCGATTTCAAATGTGCAATTTAATGAAACATTTTGATGACTTTAATCTTGAGGCTGAGTGGCACTTCCATGCTACTGCGCATGAAAAAGGTGCTTGCGACGGTCTAGGTGCTGTATTTAAAAAGAAAGCAACAAGAGCAAGCCTACAAGCAAAACCGAACAAAGCATTACTAAACGCAATATCTTTTTTTACTTGGAGCAAGAAAAAATTCGAGACGATGACTATATTTTTTTACAGCAAACAGCAACATGCAAAAACTGCTAGATCTTTGACTAAAAGATTCGTGAGTTCTCCGCGTATCCCAAATATACAAAGTTGCCACGCATTTATACCGTCACCCAATAATTCACTAATCATTAAAAGATATTCTGGTAGCACAGTAAATCATAATATTTTGCAATACTAAACATTTTTTACAAAAATATGTATGATCGAAATAAGTGTCAACCAGTCCAAAATTAATTTAATAAAAAAAATTTATTTGGATAATTATAATATACTGTTATACAATATTTACGATATTAACTATTCTCTGTACTGCCTAAGACATTTTAACATACCTGCTTTGTATGCTCAATTCAACTCTCTAATTTCAAACATCCGTGATTAGTTTAATAAAAATATAATATTCATATAACTTTGTAGGTACAACTAGTATCAATCATTAATAGCACTTGATGTGGAACTGAGTAACAAAAATCAAATCTAGTATAGCAGTTTTTATCATAAAATTTTTATTTTTTCTAGAAAATGGGCGCCATTTTTAAGTCGCCATTTTGAATACAAAAAACAATTTCGATGTCCTCTACAAATAAAATTATTAATTATAATTTATAGCACTTAACTGGGAACCTACAGACTTTTATTGAATTATATACAGCAATTAAATGCGGGACTTGGTCATTTTTTAAAGTAATAAACACCATTTTATAGCCACCATTTTAAATAATACAATATTAATGACATCGAAAAGTTCAACTATGAGCAATCGTTTGTGGCACTATACGTGAAACATAACGATTTGAAATACGTTCTACAGAGCACTTTATTGCAGAAACAAGTCGTTTTTTAAGGTAATGGGCGCCATTTTGAAGCCACCATTTTGATTATTTAAATAAGTACAATAACATCTACAAGTTCAACTATTAGCAATCGTTTATGGCTCTATACGTAGAACTAAACAACTCAAATTACGTTACATAGGGCTTTTTATAGGCAAAACCGATCATTTTTCTAGGTCATGGGCGATATTTTGAAGCAGCCATTTCAATAATTGAAAAAGTATTATTAAATCTGAAAGTTCGACTATTAGAGATCGTTCAAGGAACCATACGTGGAACTTAAGAACTCCAATCACGTTATATAGGGCACTTTATAGGCAAAATCGGTCATTTTTTTAGGTCATGGGCGCCATTTTGAACCCGCCATGTTCAATTTCGAAAAAATTTTGATGGTCTCTTCAACAGCAACTACCAGGTAATATTATAAGACTTTTACTTACATTACAAAACTCTGAAAAAAAATTTTATAGAGCAATTGATTGCTTAACCTGGTTACTTCTCGAACTAGTGGGCGCCATTTTGAAGCCACCGTGTTGAATTTTGAAAAAAAATTTATGGTTCCTTCAACAGCAACGCCCAGTTAATATTATAAGACTCTTACCTACATTACAAAACTCTGAAATAAAATTTAATGGAGAAATTTATTGCTTAACCTAGTCACTATTCGAACTAGTAGGTGCCATTTTGAAGCCACCATGTTGAATTTCATTTTTAGCGAGACGAATTTTGGAAGCCTATCCTTAGGCTGATATTTTAAGCCCTTAACCGATTCTCTAGGATATTCTCAATTTTGGGCAGAGCGCTATCCGAGTTGACATGAAACGTCCCATATATATATATATATATATATATATATATACTAGTGGGGCTTAGCCCTCTACGCGCCAACCCCCAAATTTCCATATTTATATTTTTATGTCTAAAAAATAAATGAAAAAGTTTATTTTTTAATACACATATATGCGTACAAATATAGATAACCAAAGTGATCTCATAAAAGTTCCCTAAATATTTGAACATATGTAGTTAATACATGGTACTTGTTTACTGATTTATCGAATAATTGTGAATAATTAAATACTAATAATGATTTTAATTTGTATTTAAGGTTAATTTTGATTAATATGTATATGAATACAGTATTTACGCAATCATTATTATTACAGAAATAGTTATGAGCCTTTGATTGCTATAATTTGTCATTTTAGAATTAATCATCGATATAAGATTATAATAATACATCATTTTAAAATTTATTCTGGATATTTATATATGTTAATTGTATAATTATTTTTTATTTTAGTAATATATAGTTTTATATAAACTTCTACATTAACTTTGTTTGTTACATCACTATTCAAAATACTTATCCTCTTATATTAGTACTAACATTATTTTCAATTTAATAACTTTTGTAATTGATTATACATACTACAATTTGTTATAATTTTTTTTTACATTTACATATTATCCTAATTTATAACGCATAACATATTTCTAACTTTCAATCTTTACTGTCGTGCCTTATTTACCTACATAAATATCTTATATTTTTATATGAATTAGCTTTCTCCATAAATTATCCCTCCATCATCTTTAAATCTTATATTTTTGACTAATATTAATAATATTTTATTTGATGTTTTTTTTCCTCTTTACATAGCAATATGAGCAATGTATATTTTTTTCTTTTTCTGCTGATCGTATAGTTTATTACTTAAAAACTTCTAAACTCACCTATATCTTATTATTTTTGCTTTATTTTTCTCTGCTTTTTTCTTTTTTTTACATTTGAGAGATCATAGAAATGTCAATTACCCTATATTTTTTCATATTTTCTGATTGACAAAAGTCTTCCTTTCTTTCATAAAATTATCTTTGATTTTGTCAAGTTTATTTTTCTTCTTTGTACTTTTTATAAATCCTATCGTTTTCCAATCCTCCACTTTTTCATGCATAACTTTATCTTTTTTGCCTATTTTGTATTATTTTTATTGATTTAGTCCGTTAATTTTTCTATTAGTCATTATTAGGAACACCTACTCTTGTATATTTTTGATATGTGTAAAATGTACATTTATTCCAATTTTGTATGCCAATTTCAAGGATAACCCTTCCTGCCTCTATTTGTCATATATATCCTGGTATTTTTGCATTTCAACCGAACATGATACTTAAAAATCTAAATCTATTTTTTCCTCTTTTTATTTTCTTTCTCATTCCAAAATCCATGCCTTCCTTGCCCGCCTCCAGCTTTCACATATAAGAGCGTCCAGCGAGATCGGGCCACCTCGCGTGTGAGGCGCATTTTTTGCTCGAGCACACTGTGTTCAACTTCCTCGTACGGATTGGGAAAAAACTAAAAAACACAATAAAATAATAAAAATCGATAGATTTTGACCTGCTTTTCATGCTGGTGCTATTATTCGTTGCTCAAAAACCTTTCTTTGTGTTGAAATATGTCTTTGCATTTTTTTTTGTTTCTGTCAAATTTGCCACAGTTTTGAAAATTAAAATCGACACAAATGAAAAGAGCAACACTAATAGAGTGTGAGAGCAAGAAATGCGTTAATGACAAGCAAATAAAGACGTTGACACTGGGTCAGCCACGCTTGACAGACAACTACATAGTCATAGTACAAACTGTAGACTCACTGACAATTACTTGACATTCATCAAAACATAGTTTACGTTACGTATAAGTAGAAGTCATAAACTTTACTTGATTCGCTGGATAGTTCACAAACAATGGAATTCGCAACTTCAAAAACTTTTAATTTATAATTTTTTCAAAAATTTCTTTAAGGATCGTATATTACTGAATTTGATTTTACATACTAACATGATCGTATTTTTCATTATTCTGTCATTCAATAATTGAAATAGACATTGATAAAGTCATTTATATATTTTATATATTTTTTATATAAAGTGTAAATAGTATTTTTTTTTTAGATATTTTAATCTTAATTGGCATCAAATAGAAATTATGTGCAACTATACAGGAAAAGCAAGATATTAATAAACTATGCAAACAGAAACTTTTTGGTTGATCTGTCCGATTGTTGTAATAATGTATGATTATACTATGTACGTTATCCCGAAACACAATAGACTACTGCTTAGATTCTGAATTACTAAATGAATTATTAATTAATAAACAGTTTGAGCGGGAAATTCTATTCGATTGTTTAGTCTTAGGTGCTTGGTTTTTACTTTTGTTGGATTCCGTGTTTTGCTGAAATTTACGGGTCTTTTAATGTGTGCTTAATCAGCGATATATCAGACTATAACGTGTTTTATTTCCTGCCTCAGAAAAGCCAGCTTAGTTATTCTTGACGTAGTAGAAGAACATTGTATAAAGAAAATTTTTTTCTTTTTCTCAAATACAGAAATCAGCTGTCATAAAATGTGATTATTTTTATATGTTGTCAGAAGCATTTGCTATCCAGCAAACCTTGTCCCTCAACATCGTGATTAAAAGTATAATACACATGTATGGTAAGTATAAAACTCGAAAATATATCTAATCATATAGTAGGAAAAAAAACTTTTTTTGCGATTGGGATATCTTAGCATATCACTGCTCGGATATAGTTTGCTAGAGTACGTTACAATCATGGTTTGCACACAATTAATATAATGTTAATCTTAAAACATGTTGAATGGAGAATTAATTCATATGCATAAGCTTATAATTAAGTTGTGTGTGTGTATTGAAGAATTGGTAGGGAGCCAAGGGGGAGCTAAATGGGAGTGAAGGATCCGGGGGGGAGCTAACCTAAAAAAAATTGGGTGAAGTTTCACGCAAAAATGAACGAATAACTACGTGATTCAAGGGGGAGCTGTAAGGAGCTGAGAAAGAGCTGAGGCGGAACAGGGGGGAGCGGTGGGGGGGGGGGGAGAGACAGGGACATACTTTTGTTCATACAACTATAAATTGTAACTTTATATAAAACAATCTTACTGTTATATTTGGTATGTCATTTGGTAAAGTAATTTTAGAAAAGTCTTTGAGTACATTTTTTATCTCTTCCCATTTGGAATCGCATGTAACAGTTACAAATAAAGATGTTCTACAACATTTTCTCATGAATGCTATTGCATCTTGATAATGATGTTGCAGGTATCGTCGTCCGCCTATATACGTTAAAGGTAAAATAAAAAGGTTTCCAATTATATATTTTTTTTTTAAATTTTGTGTGATATTTGATGCACTATTGATAATATGATCTTATTAACCTTGATAGCATTTGATACGTAAACTTATTTGATTATTTCTCAAAAAGTTCATCGGATTACTTTCAATCATAATTTAAGCATATGAAAAAAATTTTTGTGTTAATCTTTCTGATTTTAATAAGGGATATTTCAAAAAACATAAATCAATTTGTAAAAAGAATTTTCCAAAAAACTTTCGTGATAGTACATTTATAAAAAAAATGGTTATCCAGAATATAGAAGAAGAAATAATATTTTAGATCAAAATATACATAGAATAAACAATAGTTATGAACAAATTTTATTAGATGATTCAACGGTAGTACCGTACAATCAATGTTTATTGATTAAATATAATTGTCATATAAATGTTGAGTACTGTGCCTAAATACAAAGTATAAAATACATATATAATTATATTCATAAAGGAAACGATAGAGCATTTTGTACAATACAAAAAGAATCAAACGCTAAAAATGAAGTTTACGATAAAATTAAACAGTATATTGATGCGCGTTATTGAGGTCTAATGGAAGCAGCAAGGCGCTTACAAGAATATATTATTCGCGGTAGGAGCCATAGCGTAGTTAATTTTCCCGTTCATCTCAAAAATAAACAACAAATAGTATTAAAAGAAAAAAAAATTTCTGAATCTGTAGATAATTATAAAACACAACTAGAAGAATGGTTTAAAATCAATAAAATACATGATTTTGCTAAGAATTTAAAGTACGTAAACATTCCTAAATATTAATTTTCAATAAAGCAAACAAACAATAGGAACGACGACGACGTTCTAGGAAACATAATGCAATCGGTATATTATATGTTATTTCTTCAATAGTCCATGAATGATTTTTTTTAAATTAATATTTAATAAAAAAAAAGGTTGTACTTCATTTAAAGATTTAAAAACATGCGGAGGGAAATTATACAGCAGTTTTAAAGAAACAGCAATGAGTACGGGTCTTATTGAACATTATTTAGATATTTTATACTTTTTTGATGAAGCATGTGTTATTCTGTTACCGTATCAATTAAGAAAATTTTTTGCTCTGTTTCTACTTGTAAAATCTATCCAAGGTGATGATGTATGGAGATAATATGAATCAAAATTTACTGAAGATTTCGTTGAAAATGAAATAAATCAAGCTCTTTTACATATAAACAGTATTTTTGAATCAGAAAATAAGTCTTGTAAAAACTTCAATCCACCTATTACAGTAACTTTTATAATAGATGTGGAAAACGATATTTTTGAATCAGAAAATAAGTCTTGTAAAAACTTCAATCTACCTATTACAGTAAATTTTATTACAGATGTGGAAAACGATTGTGGAGAATTTGAAAACAGTAAAAAAATGTTTATTGATTTGTACCCTATATTGAATGGAGCACAAAAATATATTTCTAGATGTATAAGTAATTGAAGTAATAAGATTTGTTTTATTGATTGTCCTGGATGATCTGGAAAAACATTTTTGTACAAAACTATGATTTATTATTTTATATCAAAAAACAAAAAATTATATCTATGGTGTGGACAGGTATTGCCCTAATTCTGCGTCCAAAAGGTATGACAAGTCATATAAATTTCAAATTACTGATGGATTTAAATAATATTGAAAGTTCATTTGATGAATTTGATTTGGTTGGAAAAAAATCAAAAGAAGTTGATATAATTATATGGGACGAAGCGTCAATGATACCAAAGAAAGCATTAGAAATTGTTGACAAAACTTTGAGAGATATATGTAACAATGGCAAACCTTTTGGAGGAAAATAAATAGTATTAGGAGGAGATTTCCGTCAAATTTTACCTGTTTTAAATTATTGTAATAGATGCATAATGATCAAAGAAACAATAAAATCATCATATTTCTGGAGATTATTCGAAATTTTTCATTTAAATACGAATATTCGATCAATTGATAAAAGTTTTTCTAACATGTTGTTAAATATTGGAAACGGAATAACCAAAAAATTTAATATTCTAGACAATTGGATAAAAACAGTCGTTTGCTCGAAAATATTTGGAAAAAATTTATATTTAAATTTGAATAGTTGTATATTAACTACTAATAATGAATATACCATTTTTTTAAATAATAAAATTTTAAAACATATAGAAGGAAACGAAGTAACGTATTACAGTATTGACAAAGCAACATACAAAGGAGTTGATAAATGTGATGATGATATTTATATTAATTTTTGCATAGAAGTGTTAAATAACATTCGAGAAGGTCTATCCCCGCATAAACTGAATTTAATAATAGGAGCAATCTTTCTGTTTATAAGAAATTGAAATATTATTGATGCACTTTGTATTGGCACGTGATTGAAAATATCCAAATAATTCAAGTTTAACATTGAAGTTGAAATTATTACATGTGAAAAAATTGTAAATAAAGTTTTTTTTACCTAGAATAACATTATGTTTTGAAAACAATTTTTATTTACCTTTCGATTTATACAGAAATTAATTTCCAATAGTATTAGCATTTGCAATGACTATAAATATATCTCATGGTTAGAGTTTTGATAAAATAGGTCTTTTCTTGAATAAACTGTTATTTTTTCATGGACAATTATATTTGTAGCATTGTCCAGATGCAAAAATCCAAATAATATATTTATACAATTGCATCAAAATAATAACAATTGTATTCACAATATTGTTGGGGAAGAAATTTTTAATAATGGTTATTGAATATTTGAGTTATAATTATTATTCTTTATGATAAAATTCGTTTAAAATTTTTTTCAATTTAAATCAGGATTAAAAAGTGAAGTAGGCTTACTTATCTTGGTATCATCAAAGGGGTATAAAAAAGCTATAAAGTAACGTTTGTCGTACAATAACTTAAGTTACTTTGAGCTAGTATAATGCTTATGCTACCAAGACAAATGGGGAAACCACCATAAAATGAGCGCTTCTGAATGATTACCACAAGGTAAAGTGGTAAAATAATTTAAATAATAATTGCTTAAATTTGTAAACTTATATATTGTTTTAAATTGCATGATAATTGTTTAAAGATTCATCGAAATAAAATTATTTAACTGCTTGACTACATAAAAACGAATAAATTTTTATGTTTAAGATAAGGGATTCTAGTTTTGATGTGAAAAATTTATAAGCTTTTAAGGGGGACTGGTCAAAATTTGAAAATTTTTCAAGTTTTTGAGGGGGGCTGGTGAATACCTGAAAATTTTATAAGTTTTTGAGGGGGGACTGTGAAAACCTAATAATTTTCTAAGTTTGTTAGGGGGGGGGGGCTGGTGGAAACCTGAAAAATTTATAAGTTCTAGAGGGGGGTTAGGGGGTGAGGGGGGCGGAGGGGGGTGAGGAGAGGCTACAAACAAATGACGATCATGCAAATCACGTAAATATATAACAAATTCACACGTGAATTAAGGGTTTCTGAAAGGGGGGGGGGTGAGGGGGGTAAGGGGGGCCAAAATAATTTATTTCTTATCACTATATATATTTAGTAAGATAGGATAAATATACACGATTTTAAAATATGTTGGATTTACACTGTGCTATTAAGCCTTATCCGTAATCGATAACATTATATTTTATTTGTTCCTAGGAGTCGTTCTTCTCAACTGATGCGTAACCTCTAGAAAAAGATAAGCTGTATGGATGATTCACATTATTTTTGATGTATAATCTATAATACTCTCATTTAACTGACTATTTTATACTTCCTATGTAGTTAATACTATAGTCGTAGAATATACAAAAAATAAACTTTGCAGTTTGTAAATAGTTAGTAGAAACGCACGAAAAAATTCTGTAAGAGATTTATATAAATAAAAATAAATGAGATATAACTAAATAAATTTTTCAGCGAAGACGTGCGTTTTAGACATTGAATCACAATAATAGCATATTAATAAAGTACTAATCCTAAAGTGTAGATATGTACAATACAAAAATTCTATATCACCGATGGAAAGGGTTTACAATAGCAAAAAGCGTCTCTCATTTTACAATTTAATATATATGATCGGTACATCTAAAGGCTGCCGGTTTTGGAATAAGTGAAGTCCGAAGTCCGAATTCCGACTCGGAGTGCGTAATTGACCGGTTTTAATTCCGAATTTCACTTCGAAATGCGGCATTCGCCAAGTTTCATTCCGAATTACACTCTGGAGTTATGTCGGATTAAATTTCGAATAAGAAATAATTCCCTGCAACTCTGGTACATCTTTATCAATAAAGTCCAACTGATTTTAAGAGTCTACTTCTTCCGTTAAAACAGTGGTGCAGGTGTAGTAGAACTTTTTAGTGTGCATAACCACGCTTGATTATACTCGCGAGCAAACAAGAAGCTATGAAGCTTATGATATGACACAAGGAAAAAGTGTATCAACGTAAAGAATTTTTTGTAGCCAATGTTGCAGCCTGATTCCTTAACACTGTATATCTGTATTTACATGATATGCAAACATACTTACAGCAGGGACTATTGTATGCGCCCTCCTGGCTAACCCAGGGCTCTTACAAGTGACATAATTCAAGCGCGCGCTATTCTATTCGTCTATGCAAGCAAACCGCAAAAAACCAGCGCTACGTAAAATTATGAATAATCAATAACCTAATAACCCAAAGTGTTTTTTAATTAATAAATAAATAAATCCCAAGATCCTCAACCTAATGACTCTGCATGCTTATTAGTAAATTAATAAATACCAAGCTATATAACCCAGTGCACTTATTATTTAATAAATAAATTATCAATAAATACCAAAAAACTTTGACCTTATAACCCAGGGGACAACAGATAATACAACAGAAGATTTTTTATTGTTAAGAGTATTGACAGTTATTGAATAACAAAAAATAATCGCTTCAAAAAGAGTCGCTTTGTCTCGATACTAGTACCTACGCGGGACTGCAGGTTGGTCCGCTTGTGCGCGCAAGCGCCCAGCTTAAGGCGCAATGTTACAAGAGCCTCTAACTACCGTACGTTACACGTCCGAGGTTACGCGGTCATCGTCCTCCATGGCCTTACTTATCTGCGCGTGTGTGTGAGTTTATGTATTTGGGTCATGTTGTTCATGCGTTGTAAATAGACATGTATGCTTTGTGTATACATAGATTGTTCTTGTTTGCACTGCTCTCTCTACAATATTTTTTTTTTCTTTTTGACTGCCTGTTTTACATTTAATTGCATTTTTTGTTACATTCAATTTTGTATCTTTTCATACAATATTTTCCATTTACATCTTCACAAAAAAATATATTTTTACTACCAATATTTACACCTATGTACATTTTTATTATTAGTATCAAGATGATTAAAAATATCATTATTATTATTTCCATTTTTTTTACTCTGATTTCTTACAGTGAAATTTGTATATTTTTTTTTTCAATTTCATGCGTATATGTATGTATATACATTGTATACTGTTTATTGCATAGGTCGTGTCATAGTTGCTAACTGGGCCGGCTGTTTCATGGATTTACTCGCTCATCCAACACTCTTGCTTCTCGTTCGTTAGCTACCGTTCTGTGCGCAGACAAGTCTTCCAGAACAATGCGTCTGCGTTTACTCTCCCGTCTACTTGTGAACATTTTCAAGCCTCTAAGCATTATCGGAGCTCCCCATTTTCAAATTCCAAATTACCTTGCTGCCGCGCCTAGCGCTATCTCCGATACCATCTACGCACACTCCTTCCAATCAGGAAATTCCTCTTTCGTTTGCAGCACTTCGCGTACGCGTTGGACTAAATCCGCCAATTTTGTACCTTCTTTTATTCTGTCATTGAACCTATGTTCCCGATTATTAAGTTCCTGTAACCCATTCTTTTTGATTATTGGTTCTATTAATTCTAGTAGCTTACCTTCTCACACTCCTTTTATTCTTTGTATAACTTCTTTTAAGTTTAAATTCGAGCTATTAAACTTAAATATCTGGATGCATCTCTCCTCTTGCACCGGGTCCAGCCTTGATTTTGATGTTTGAGCTGTGTCGTCTCTCGCTTGGTTTATCACTCCTGAGTCTGTTACTTGTATTGTCTTGTGCTCGGTATGTTTACATTGCACATGTACCTTTTTCTCTCCCGTGGTGCTAAATGCATGCTGATTTTTCGCATGAAGTTGTGTCCAATGTGTGCCCTTTAGTTTGGCCAGTATTATTGGATATTCTTCCAGTTTTTTTCACTGTCCCGCCCAATATAAGTCGTATTTCGCAAGGGTGGTCATCTTCTACCGCTTGTGTTGGTTCCATTTCTTTGCATATGCGTATTTTTCTCAGCTTCTCGCATTGTTTATTACTTGTTGCGGTATCGGCGAGAATCTTTTCTGCTTGTTACATATTCGTATACTGGCTGTAGATATGCTACCACATCTGTTGCCATTGATCCACTGGCAACGATGATATGCTAAGGAGGTCTAACTTTTCTTTCGTTACTAGCGGTATCTCTATGTAGTATATAATTTTTACGTTAAATGCTAACATAGCTATATCTGCGAATTTCCCAATCTCCTTTTCTTTTATTTTATTTTCTTCCCCTGGGATCATGAGATCCAATCTGAGATGCCCTTACGAAATTTTTCCTTCAGCTATAGCCCCTAATGCTGCCTCTGGTAGATGCGAAACACCTTGACTTGCTAAATAAATTATATCCGTTCTGTTCCGAATCTCACAACAAGTTTTTTGGCTGATTGTTCAAACTCCCTCCCCATTTCTGATACTCTATCATATCTGCCTATGAATTCTGTAACTATGTTCAACCCTTCCTCTATTGTTTTTCCCACTTTATCTCCGAACCTTTTTATGCTCTGAAGCTCTTGTTCATGACCACCAAACATTGTAACCTTTAATTGTTCTGCTAGGTACTTAGCTATATCGGGTGTTAGTCAGTTTCGACTTTGCTAATCCTTGTATTTTCTTTTTTTCTGCTTCTGCTGCCTGTCCGTTAAGTACTTGCACCGCCTCCATTTGACTACTAATTCTCCGACCGACCACTGCTCTGTACGTCTCTTCCACTCTTTCTCGTCTCTTTAGGGCTTTATGTGTGGCCTGCTCTATTTCTGTTGCGCATTTATTTTCCCTTCTCAACGTCACTCTGCATTTCCACCTTGCCGTCTATTTGCACTCAGAAATTCATTTAATTCCTCGATTAGCTGATTGCAATCCACGTAGCATATCATTTTCCAGGTTGACGTGACTGATTGTACCGGACCTAAATTTTCTACCAATATTCCAGGGTTTCTTTTAATAAATTCTTCTCCTAGTTGTTCTGTCACCAGCATGGCCCCAGCCCTGAAACATAAAATTTGCGTTTTCCTTTACAACCCATGAGTGTCTCTGTACTTTTTCTTATTGATCGTCTTCCCAATATACTTGCACTTACATATACTTTGTAATTTTTTGATAATTTATTTTTACTACTGTCATTATACTCTTGAATGTGTACTTATATCTTGAGCCGTCCGAAGGCCACGCTTACGAGAAAATTACACATACAATTTCTTATTCCGATTATCAATTTTAATAGCTGACCTCTCTTTGCTTGTTTACTATCTCCATTATAATCCTGACTACTTTAAACAAAAAATTTGGTCTTTTTCGCCAGCCGTTCGAAGGCCACGCTCGCGACATTACGTGCTTTTTTACTTGGTTTATTTTAATTTTATTTGTTCGCCCCCTTATTACGATTTTCTACCGTCTATCCTGTTGTAGATTAATTTCATATCTGATGATTGGGTTTTCATAACGCATGCTTTTTTAATTGTATCTGCATGCGTACCCTTATCTCGTCACCATTTATTAACTTCATATCGTGGTTTTTGTAATATATTCACCCAATTGCATATGGACCTTCGTACTGTGCTTCATACTTCTTTCTCCCCTCCTTTAGAACATATCCCACCTTTCCTTCTCGAAAAAATCGTGTGTTGAGCTTCTCATCATAATAATATTTAGATCTGCACTTTGCCTGCACTTGATTCATGGCTGGAATCATTTTTAACCGCTTCATTTTTTTCATTAATTTGTCTAAGTATTCGTCATAAGCTTTTCCATTTGCTGTTTTCTTGGATCTTGACGAAATTCTGGCTCGGTAGCCCCGTAATTCTTATTAAGGAGCCATACTCGTAGCTGAGTGTTTTGTTGTATTGTACACGCACATGCACATCCCCAGATGTTCGTCCGAATGCTCATCTGTATCTACGTATGCCTTCAGAGACTCCGTTAAAGTGTGGTGCATTCGTTATATTGCACCATTACTTTGTGGGTAAAAAGCTGTAGTGCCCATTTTGTCTATTTCAAATACTATCGCGAACTTCTCCAATAATTTGTTTTCAAAGTGTGCACTTCTATCGAACAAAATTATTTCTGGAGCGCCAAAGTATGCCATCACTATGTCCATAAGAGCATTAGCTGTCTCTAAAGCAGTCGCTTTAGTACGAAAATTATATACTTTGTAAGCCAATCTTGGATCGACAATATGTGGCTAGTGCCGTGTGCAGATGGTTTGTTGATCGGGCCATAAAAATCGATCGATAGCTTTTTAAACGGCTTACTTGGCGTGTCTGTTATAAAAAGCGCCTGTTTTGTGTTTACCTTAACAAGCGTCTTCGATTAAAATGATTTACAACCCAACACAAACTGACGCACATCCGGTTGCATGTTCCTCCAATAATAATCCTTCGCGACTTTATTGATCGTTTGGCTTATGCTTTCGTGGCCTCCCATGGATAATTCGTGATATTCATTTAGCAACTCGAATCGCTGTTTCGCCGGTGGCACCCTCAAGTTATTTAAATCCAACACCGCTGATACATTTACGTTTTCAAAGATATTTTTGAACTGCTCCGCGAAGTAATCCCACTGTGCTGCGCTTAATATCGCAAGGTCTCGCATAATACACAATGACTTTATGTTATTAAACTCCATGACTAGTTTTAGAGACGATATACATTTCTTGATATCCGATTTCAATCCTGTACCGTCAAAGAGCTTTTTTACGTATAATTTCATCACCGACACTTTTCTTGCTTCTAACATAGTGACGTCTCCAACCCTTTTAGCCTCCTTAGGTATCACTGCTGGGTTTATATAACTTCTCTCCTGAAGCCCATTTATGACTTCTGTGTCCGGAATTTTTTTCGTTATTGTACAGAAAGCAATGGTTTTGAGGTATCTAAACGGGTGTACATTTATTTTTTCAAGTCTTTCAAATGGCGGTATGTATTGACTCTCTTGTGGCTTTAAGGGCAGTCTGTGTATTGGTAGTCGAGTCCTGCAAGCTCTGTACCTTTCTAGACCAGGTATTGTTGTGTTTACCTCGTCGTAAGCCGTAGTCTTATCACCACTATGTCCTATATTATTATTCGGCAAATTTTTGCCGTTCTCCTCTTTATTTTTCTCCATTTCGACGATCTCATTGTCTATCTAGTTGCCAGGTATTTCCGATTTTTCTGGCTCTGCTACTAAACTTGGCTTATCTGGTGGTTCCGGTGGGGGCGGCGAAAGATCACGTTTTTCTACAACTTGTTTCTCTCTTGATTCAAAATTCGATTCCTCGCTCGTCTTGTGATCGGTATTGTTCTTTTCCGTTGTTCTTATCCTAATCTTCCTTTTTGTTCCCTGCCTCATGTTTAAAAACTTATTTTCCTTCCTTCTTGTCAGTGTGACCCTTCTTGCATACTGAGCTACTAAACTATCCTTATTCGTACTTTCATACGCCTTGTTTATTGGCTTATAGCGTTTTGGACCGTTTTCCGCAGAGCGCTTCATAATGTTCCGGCTCATGCAGCATGTGCATCCCCGTTTAATGTAGACACATTGGCAGTCCATCTATACATACATATATATATATGTATATATAGTGCGCACGGATGTTATTTTTGAATTATTAGAAAAACAAAATTACACTTCTCATCCTCTTACCTGTAGTTTTGTCTTCAAATCTTCCTAGTGTTTTCTGGATCGATGCAGTCATCAACATGTTTCGAATGTAGTAAGAATTATCTCAACTGTTTTGCTGTCAAATCTAGATCAAACAACATCATAAGGCTGTAAAACAGGCAGTTACCATCGCTTCTAACATCTACTATATGCCACTTTTTCCAAGGCTCTGCACAATTTCTATCTGATCTGCGCTTCTGCGTGTTAAGCGCTTCGTTTGAAATCAAGTGCTTTTTCTTCCAGATTGTCATTGCTGAAATCAACTAAAGCCATTGGGGTTTACTCACAATACAAAGATAGTTTTTCTCCTTGATGATCCCATGAAAGGTTAGCTTCCTCACTGCTGGTCTTACTCCCATTTTTCTTTTTCTCACACTTGTTTTTTGTGCTCACATCCTCTTTATTAATTTTCCATCTTGTTTCTTGGGTTAGTTATTATCTTTGCTTACGTCGCTGCCACTATCCCCTACCTTCCAAACATGAATCCTGACTCCTGGTCTGTCACCTACCTTTCTACTCCTCATGTGGATGGAAACTTTTTAACTCTATCACCCTCACCCTCCGGAGCGCCAGCAAAATTATTCGACGCTTTTGGGCTTTCTTTTCTAGTTATTTGATCCTCTAGAGCACTACAACGTCTTGAGTGTCTACCATCATTGTTCTCTTGATCTATCCGGTATTCGGGACCTTCCAAATGTAGATTAACTATCTTAAATTCCACGTATTAAGCTTTTTCTGACTGCACCTTACCGTTGACTCCTTGTTCTGTGTGGTCGTTTTTGGGATGACAGAAAATGTTATCTTAGCCTGTTTAGTGTGACTAGCTGCATTTATATCTTCTTTCTCTGCTTAAGGCTTCTTTATTGTGCTATTACTTCGTAGGGTGTACTTGTTTTTGTACTACTTTTATCCATCTCTTTACCTTTTTTATGTATCCTAATTTATGGTTCTATGACCCTTGCGTTAAGATTTTCTTTTCCACTTGTTGATTTTTGTCCGTAATTTCTTTTTCCTCTGAACACTTTCCATCCCTACGTTTTTTAATCCCGTTTTTTCGTCCAACCAACATAAGTTATATTCCATTCTCTCCTCCTATAACTTACCGTCTACTTGTACTCTTGCTTTTGTTCTGATTTTAAACATACGAGCTAGGGACCGTCATTCATCAACCCCTTTTTTTTCTCTTGTTTATCTGCCATTTGATACAGCGATAGTTCCGAGTTTTTTTCGCCTTCTTTTTGTAAGGCCTTCTGGTCTCCTCGCCAGGACCTTTTTTTACAAGCTACTCGTTTTCTGTACTTCGTCTTCTGTACTTCTACTATCTTTCGTCTTGCATTTTTATCTATACTTGACGGAGGTGGCTTCATCCCCACCATGTCCTTGAATTTCAATGCTAATGTGATAGCTTTGGTTAGCGTCGCAGGCCTTTACTGCGAAACTTCGTGATTATAAGGGAGCTTTAGTCTTAATATATACTGTGTAATTACCTTTTTCTGTATGTTTCTTTTTGGTTCTCTTCGCAATGCCTCTGAAATTTCTGGGTCTGCGTACTGCAGTCCCATTGCCCTATTGAACAACCCTTGTACTCTATCTGAATACTGCTCTACCGTCTCGCCGTCCATTTGTTGTTACGTTCGAATTTCTGCCCCACTCCCCCCGGTAGTCCGTGCACCTGTTTTTGCGAAGTTCATGTTTCTGTGGCAATTTGACTTTTTTGGCACTTGGGTTCGTTACCCCCTCCAAAGTCTCTCTTCCATCTTCGCGCTCTGTGTATCTATGCTGTCGGATTTGCATACTCCTTGGCCACTCCAATCTCCTTTGATCTTCCTCAAGGCCCTTAAGCCCCCGCAGCAGCGTAATTATTCTTCTATCTCTGGTGTGCGCTTTCCTTTCACTTTCTTTCCTTTCCTTTCCGAATACCTCCGTGGTAACTTTAAACCCCTTCTTATTGTGCTATGCCGCCGTCTCTCTGCGGAAGCATTTCCGGCATCTGAGTCATCCCTATCCTCTCCACTCTCGTAACCACATAGTGGCTCTACATATGATTCCGAGGCCTTATCGTCTCGTAATATTTTACTATCAGCCTTTTTTTTTACTTTTGTCCCGCAACATGACTGTTTTCATGCCTCTAAGGATCTTTTCTACTAAGTCCCTGGTCTTTTTATTTGCCTTACCTAATTATTTTACCGCTTTGGGGTCGTGACAAAATTTTAACCATACTCTGTCATCCGTTATGACTTCCGCATTTTTCCACCATTCACCCTCTATTGCCGTAACTTCCTCGATCAAATTATTTTCTCCCTGAATTTTTTTTTACTAATTTATATCTTTTATGCTCTACCTCGATGGGTAGAGAATTTACATAATTTTACTGGAGCCCAGATTTCTCCCTTTTTCTTATCCTTTGTCCTTATGCTTTCCTTTTTTTTTATTGTTATTTTTTTTTTTCTACTATGCCTGGACTGCTGCCACGATCAGGACTATAATCAGCATCCCAGTGGCCACGTTAGTCCTTTTTATTAAAAACATTTCTTGTTCTCCCCTGTTCGACTTCCTGGCGACGTTCGCCTCCTGAATGGATGCGATACCGTTATCACCTCGAATGAATCGACACGGTCGTCCTCTTTTCGCTGCTCGTTTCAGGAATCACTAGTAGCGTGTATCCTCTTTTGACTATTTTTTACAATCACTAGTCACATGCCCGCTATTCACTGTTTGTTTTACTCACGTGAATTCAATTTATTTTTAACGCGCTGCACTATAGGTTCTTCCTGACGACAAAAACATAAAAAAAAATTACTTTTTTCTTTGATGTGCACAACTAACGACTCAACGTCAAGCGCTAAAAAGTTAGAGGTCAGGTTATCTATAACTTCCTGTTATGTGGAAAATTAAGAGCTTTGGGGTGCTGAGAAAATGAATACCTGCGCGTTAGAATCGAAACGTTAATTTTTTTTTAAAGAGGCTGGTTAATTCCAAGTCATATCTAAAGAACAAAATTGTAAAGTTCGAATTTTTGTTTCAAAAGAGATTTTTTTCTGTTTTACGTAAAAATAGAAAAGGAAAATTTCTTTCTATACTTTTCTATAAAGTTGATACATTTTTAATCCAAAATTTGCAAATTTTGAAGAATTGTTCGAAATTTTGAAAGTTTTTAATTAAAAACTATTGCAGCGTCTTTTTTTATATGGCTCGCTCGCGGGTGGGTGGTAACAAGGTAATAAAATAAATACCACAAATCAAGACCCAACACACAGCTATTAAATTCAACTATAGCTTGGAGGGTGGGTTCCCGGCCCAGTACAAAAGAATGAAATATTTGCGTCTTCTTAGTAATACTTATTCATCGTAATCTTAATTCATAATTTCTTTGTCGTATCTTTAACTAATCTCGGCCATAGGACTGTTATCTCTAGAAAAAGATCTCTTTATCGAATTTTGCAAAGTACTAAAACAAAAAGTGTCCCTTGTACTTACATGCCTAATTGCGACGTTAATTCTACTAACCGTTCTTTTAATTATAGTCAAAATGACAATTATATAGAATCAAATAATGATAAAACAGACCTTCACGGTATCTTAAAAGGACAGGGTTTTTTTTTAATCAGCAGCACGAAGATTCTCCTTTTCTAGCGAATATTCTTATCTTTATTAATTCGATAAAACCAGAGCATGGATGTACAAAATTATTCACAAATGTATCTAGGAATTTATTTAACATCAATTATCCCATTCCATAGTTACGTAGTAATCAAAAGGAAAAACTAACATAAAAGAAAAATTTGAACCTACTTCTTAAACTATAAACAAAGAGAACTAATTAGGAATCAGAGTTACCCCTGATGAATGGACTTTTCGGTAATGAAACATAGCACGGTGCACCGACCATAGAAGGCTTATCATATTACCGACCGTTATCTTATCTCATGCGATATACGTTTGTATATGATCCCCGCGTTACCGACTTTAGTAGATAAGATGATCCTTAAACTACCGACAATAGCACCTGATCTCGCTGGAGGTATTGTCCTAGGTTAATTTCGATCTTCTATACACAAAGTGATTTAACCCTGAATCAGGTTGCGGCCCAAAGGTTTTTAGGGTATCAAAACAAAACTTTGGTTGCTCTCCCAGAGTAACTTCGCCTAAGACGCGTGTGCTCTGTTTCAAGATCAATACCTGGAGGACGTTAGCATAGAGAGCCCCAGGTACTACCGATTAGTTTTGCTTACTTCCGCTGCTCTTTTCTTTTACTCAGCTACAGACTGGTGCATACCTTGTCTTCACCACGGATTGGATTGATCCCCTCCTAGTCTTAGTTGGCCAGTTTCACTAATCGGGGGGGAATCTGCTTTTCTCACTCTCCTCCTAGACTCACAAGCGCTTGCACTGACTCACCTACGGACTATATCCCACGTGTCAGGTCGCTACCACCAGTTAATTTTGGGTACACACACGTTGCTGTGTCCCGGTGAACGTCCGGGCTCAGCTGGCGTCGACTATGTCGAGTCTGAGCTCCGGAGTAGATCTCACTGTACTACGGCTGGGTCGTATCTGAGCTCTGGAGTATAACTTAGTGTGCAACGGCTAGGCCGTACACTTAGTGTTTAACCAGTGAAATACTCAATCATAAATATTTTTAAGGTAAGAGAAGTATTTAAATACTGTATTTATGAATCCGCATTCACATTACCAATTAACACGTATGGAAAAAAAAAGACTCCGTCATGAAGGACATTACAAATAAAGTAGTAAATAAATAACACAAGCAGTGTGGTAAATTTACCATTATTTTGTAAGTATAAAACGTTAAATTAAGGTAGGATTATTTCAAATGTTGCATGTAGTAAATCTGCGAATGTATTTGTTACTTTGCAGTAACGTATTAATATCAGTACAAAGTGATCTGAATATCGAACCAGGCAGTAAGCAGCATGTATACATATTTCTGAATATTGTATTCTATTAAGAGATATACTATGATTTTTTCAAATTTCAATGATACAATTATTTTTATTATAATTGATGGTTTTAATTTACTTTTATTGCTATTGTATTCATGAACCTGTATTATATACATGATATATTCTTACTTATACACCCATACTTACTTTCATAAATTTGCATTTGTTGGCATCTAAAACGGTTTTTTTTTAAGAAAAATAAAATGAGCTTAAGATTTTTTAACATCAAATATTCTGAAACGTTAGATAGAATCTCAACAACAAACAATTGATGCATTCAATATTTAGTTTTTCAGCGGTAATATATATCTAAAAATAATAAAAGCCATGTTCGAGAGAAGTAGGTCAAGAAAATATTAAGATATACTTGTTTGTGTATACATATATATATACATATACATACACATATATTTACTAAAACACCAACACACTTCCTGATTAAGTTTAAAGTTTAATTATTTATATTTAAAAATGATTTGTTCTGGGAAATTGCTTCATATTTAACATTTTCTAACTCAAAATACGTAAAAACACTGATGAATGTCGAAGAAATCAACTTTTTAAAAAAAATTAATCTGTGAAAATTCGAGAAATCGAATCAAACAAAAATACGATAACGAAGCCCAATTTTCTTTAAGCTGTGATAAAGAACTTGAAAATAAATCCTAGTTGGATAGAAAGAATTTTAAGATATGACTGATCAAACAAATATACACACAACCTCACACACCTGCACACTCACACACACAACACATGGATGGATATTTTAACCAGGATATTGTGTATTTTGATTCAGAACCTCAAAAAACACATTTCTATCATGTTATCTTGATATGCAATTTATACACTGAAAGAAAACAAATGTAGGGTTAGCTTGGGTGTGCTGCTGTTCTTGCTTTACTCATCTAAGCAAGCCCTATCGGGGATATATCAAGCTATGCTCACTTAGTAGCCAAGTAGATTCTTCTTGGTTGCCCTGAACTAACGTGACAGTCACAAACCAAAGCAATCGTGTTTGCCTGGCACTGTAAAGCAGTATCTGCTTTTCTCGCAAGTGAGGACAACTAGATCGGGGCTTGTTTGGGTCAGTCAAGCAAAAACAAAGGCACATGTAAGCTGACCACCCCTTTTTCTTCTTTAAGCGTATGAGGAAGCAAAAGTAAGACTAAACTAATAGGGAGTAAAATAAAAGCTTTCGCATTTTTAAGGGCGTTAAAGTGTCCAACCATATTATTTGGGGCGTCTGAAACTAAATTTTCACTAAATTGTATGGTGTTAAGTTTTCTTGTGCAACTTGAAGTATCAAGCTGTATAAAATGTTGCATATCGAAAAACACAATATGAAAAAAGAGTTTTCTTAAGTCCCCTCTTACGATCGGTTCGTCTTGTACAATACTGATACAGCAGACTGGACGACAATGTAATACGTAATGATACATGCAGAGCAGCGTATGTATGCTAGTGGAGCTCCATTCCCCCATACGCACGCATACCCCTACAAAAAGATAATTATGGTAACTCTTAATTAATTTAATAATTTAAAATTTTATTCAATTTATTTAGTCTTACGTATCAACTGTATTTCTGGCAACTCACTTAAAACACTAGACAGTTTTCACCAATATTACCATTGTTACTAATAATACAATTTTTAATGGGGATCATTAATTTATTTATTTATTTAGAAAATCAACGGGCAATTAACCCTATACATACAAGCAGTAATACAGTATGATTAGTGTAAACAGTATAATTATAATCAGTGCTGTTGCACGAACGTATGAGTGAGAAAGAGATAATCGGCTTGATACGAGATTTGAAAAGTTTAACGGAATTTGTGTTTAATAGTTCATTAGGAAGCATATTTCACTGCCTTCTTAGACGATGTACACACAGTTTTTATTTTAAGTATCTTCAACTACAGGTAAAGTATGGCTGGTTTATAGTTTATATCTCTGTGTCTAAATATCTCATTTAAAGACTCGCATTTTATATCATCATGTATAATTCGATACATTAAACGATAGTCGTTGTAGCGATGCAATTGCTCAGTGTCTAGAAGCTTGAATTAACTCTGAGAAGTGGAATAATCATGATCAGTACATGACATTGGTGTTTGGCTTTTGCATGACAGCAATCTTAAAAACTTACGCTGCAGCTTTTCCAGATCATAAATAGATTGCAATGTATAAGGCCTCCAGATCTAAGATGCATAGAGGAGAAGTGCAAGGACTAGAGTTTTTTAAAGGTATGTCAGTGTACTGAGATCATTAAAGGCCTTGCAGGCTACTTGTATGAATCTCAGTAATTTGTGAGCCCTAGAAAAAACAGTGCAAATATTAATATCGAACGTAAAAGTGGACTCAAAAATAGCACCAAGATTCAACTCTTCTTGTACCTGCATTATTAAATTGTTACCAATTTTATAATAATTTACAATTTCTTGCCTTCCTTGAACAACAGAGATTATACAGCACTAAGTGTTATAGGCAAGAGATCGTTTTCATTCCCCCATGCTACAAGAGCATCAATGTCGTACTGCAGTAATGAGCAGTCAGATAAATCCTTAATAGTAAAAAACAGCTTGACATCGTAAACAAATAACAATATATTAGAAGAAGTTACATAGTCGTATAATCTGTAATGTATAACAAAAGAAGCAGTGGACCTAGGTGAGAACCTTAAGGAACCCTGGAATCCACCGAAACTAAGAGAATCCGCCGAAACTAAACTAAGAGAATCTATCGAAACCGAGAATTTGTTTGTTATGATTCATGTAATCAAAAGCCTTAGGGAAATTTACGTTCTCAGAGTCGACCTAAAAGTCAGCGTCTAGGGATTCGGCAATGGTATGAGTGTAACACATAAGATTCGTTACAGTTGACAGTCCTGGTATGAACCCGTCCTGCTAAGGTACAATTAAGTGACGTAAACTGGAAGCCAGTTTTTTTGCAACAATTTTATCAAAAATTTTTGCCACAATGCCAAGTATGGAGATTGGCTTGTAGTTATTTACACAGGTACTATCACCTTTTTTTTTTAGACAGGAAACACGTAAGACAATTGCCGTGCCTGGGGCATGTAAGCAATTGACAGTGATTGTGAGCATAAGGTAGCCACAGGTACAGATAGTATATTAACACAGCCTTTTAAGAAGAAGCCAGGACACACATCAAGACCTTAATTTGTGTTAGGTTTAAGTTCCGCAATGGTGGCCGATACTCCAGCCCCGACACATTCATACTGACCAGCCAAGGCTCAAATTGGTCGTAATCTATTGTACTAATAAGGACACTGTTAATCTTGTAAACAGAACTAAAGTAAGTAGAGAAAAGATCAGCTTGGTTGGTCGGATCGGAAGCTGATGCATTACGGTAGTTGACGGCCCGTGGGACTAAGTCCTCATTGCGGAGACTATTCATATGATTTCAAAAGGAATTGACATGGACACGAGTACGCGTTTGAATGTTTTTGACATATTGGAAATAGCAAGAACGAGATAAACGAATATATTGTGCTCTCAGCCGCTTGGATTCTAAGTAATCAATCCGTAGGTAGCCAGGCTCGGAGCATGATTTTTTTGAATGACTAGGCGCTTTAGTTCCATAGAGTACCAGGGGGGATAAGTACTGGATCTGTACTAGTTTTTTGGAACATATTAATTAATGTCATAATTTAGAACTTCATAAAACTTATTAATCTTTTTATCAAGGTTGTCATGACAAAGCAACAGCTGCCAGTCCAAGCCCCCCAAATTCTCAATGTTTCTATTAAAATCTAAAGTAATAATCAGAGAACTCGTTGACACTCACTGTAATAACGCTTGACACATCACTAAAGGCAGTAGGTGGATGGTGGAGTTCCGCAAGCAACAGCTCTTCAGAAGGTAAGTATGACCGTATGTCAGCAGCCGGGAGTGTCGTCGGCAAAAGATCCAGTGTGTAGCCCTTAAAAGGGTATACAGGATAAAGTTGACTTCAGGTACTTTACATGACGACAAACAAAAGCAGCGCAGTCTCTCACCAGAGCATCATCATCAGTGCAGACCGGAACACGGTCATTAGTATCATTCCAACCACTGTTGGGCAAGTTGAAATCTCCCCACAGTAAAAAAGTACTAGTAACGTATTTATGAATGACTGATTCAACTGTTTCAAGATATAACTGATAATGTTCAACTGGAGAGCGAGGACGTAGGTAGACAGAACCTAGGATATACACAGCTCCTGATACACGTATTCGTATGAATAGCTGGTCGATATCTACACTGGTCTTGATTAGCTGACTGTCCAACAGGTTGCTGATGGCTATAAGCACTTTACCACCGCTATCAGTAGTGCCGTCAACAGCGTAATTGCTGAATCCAAGTTCTGTATCGAGGATGCCTATATGTTAGTTGGTTTCAGTGATAACAAAAACTGCAGGTGATGGTGCGAGTAAACTGATGCTATACTTTAGGGCAGTGAATTCGATGCACAATCCATTTAAGTTTTGATAGGAACACCAAGCACTGATCTAAACACTTTCTTCTTATCAGAGCTGTAACCATTGAACTCTTTGACTTCTAGCATTAATTTCTTAAGCAGCTGCCTCTCTTTTTACGTCAAGCCCATAGCTACTGACACTCTCTGAGGAAGATTGCACCATCCACTAAGTACAGTACTTACACTAGTCCTGGATGACATGGAGACAACAAAGGGTCTGGTTTTATCTTTATCCACTTTGCCTACTCTTTTGATGTTAGACAAGGTAAGCTTTGTTTTAAGTTTAATCATGAAGAAGATCTGCTTTATTTCAGCTAGCTCTTTAACCTTACCTTTAGCCAGGTCTCCAGAGATGCCAAACACCAACATATTCATGACTTGTCGTGAGGAGTCATACAACTCCCAGAAGGAATCTCTTATGGCTTCTAGATCTTGTTTGATGCTGGACGATCCATCCGAAGCACAGTGTGAGAGAAAGCGGTTTTTATGGACAAAAATCGATTCACTAGGAAGTTTTGAGGTTACAGCGAAAAAAAAAAATAGTTCTCTTCGTAAGATCATAACCGATAAGGATCAACAGCGGAAATTTAAAAATTAAGTAATATAACCTAGGAAAAAATTCGATTGTCGCTGAATCGGTTGTTAAACGAAATTAATATTTACAAAAACTTACAAATCCATCTGTTGAATAATTGAATGTATTTTCTATGATCATCTACATTCTTCCTTATTGAATTCCGTAAACTCAAAATGTACATAACCTAAAAATTTTGAAACATTTTTTAGAAAAGGGTTATTTTAGATAAAAATCGATTCGCTTGCGAGTTTTGAGGTTACAGCGATAAAAAAAATATAGTTCTCTACATAATATCATAACCAAAAAGGATCTACTAAGAAAATTTGAAAATTAAGTAACATAACCTAGAAAAACTTCAATTGTCGCTGAATCGGTTGTTAAACGAAATTTATATTTACAAAAACTTACAAATCCATCTAATGAATAATTATATGCATTTTTAATGATCATCTACATTCTCTCATATTGAATTCCGTAAACTCGAAATGTACCTAACCTCAAAATTATTGAACATTTTTTAGAAAAATGTTATTAAAGATAAAAATCGATTCGCTAGCGAGTTTTGAGGTTACAGCAAAAAAAGTTATGGTTCTCTTCGTGAGATCATAACCAATAAGAATTCACTGCAGAAATTTAAGAATTGAGTAACATAACCTAGAAAAAAATTGTACCGTCTGTGAATCGGTTGTTAAACGAATTTGATATTTACAAAAACTGACAAATCAATCTAGTAAATAATTGTATGCGTTTTAAACGATTATTTACACTTTTGCTTCCTAAATTGAGTTAACTAAAGTGGGACCCAACCTCAACATTTTGAAACATTCTTTAGAAAAGGGTTATTTATGATGAAAATCGATTCGCTAGCGATTTTTGAGGTTACAGCTTAAAAAAATCTAATTTTCTTTGTAAGATCATAATAAATAAGGATCTACTGCGGGAATTTTGAAAATAAGGTAACATAACCTAGAAAAAAATCCAATTATCGCTAAATCGGTTGTTAAACGATATTAATATTTTCAATAACTTACAAATTCATTTAATGAATAATTATATGCATTTTCTATGATCATCTACATTCTTTCTTACTGAATTCCGTAAACCCAAAATGTACCTAACCTAAAATTTTGAAACTTTCTTCAAAAAAGGGTAATTAAGATGAAAATAGGGTCCTTAATTAAAGCTGCTAACTGAATCAGAATAACAGTACAACTAAAACCCATAATCTAATAGACCATAACCTAATAATCCAGGGTAAAACAATTAATACACAGTCGATCTCCAGTAACACAACAGGTTTAAGTGTCTACAATCTCGACTAAATAGTACATTAATAAATAATGCAAGTCCCAAACTGTAATACCCAGTAACCAAACGGAATACACTGGCTGTAATCCTAATTGATAGATGCATTAATTATATGCCAGACTACCTATACGCTGTATTCAAAAAGACTCAAGTGCCAGCCCTTGTGATGCATAAATAAATGATTTATATGCCGAACGAATAATCCTCTACAACCAAATTAACTCCAATGCATGCACCCTTGATTGTAGAAGTAATTAATTGCCAAAAAATTAGTATTATGTAGTAATCGAAACACAATCGACTTGAGAGCACACACTTCCAATGGAGAAGAAAATCATTTCGATAGAACTTTAATATTCGCTAGCGAGTATATTTTCATCAAAAATTACACTTTTATGCAGAAAGTTTTAAAATTTTGAGATTAGGTACATTTTGAGTTTACGGAATATAATTAGAAAATATGAACGTGATAATAGAAAATGCATATAATGATTCATAAGATGGATTTGTAAATTCTTGTAAAAATGAATTTCGTTTAACAATCGACCCAGCGACAATTGGATTCAAATTTCTGCAGTTGATCCTTATAAAGTATGATCTCACAAAGAAAACTATATTTTGTTTTTCGTTGTAACCTCAAAACTCGCTAGCGAATCAATTTTTATCTTAAATAACCCTTTTCTAACGAAAGTTTCAAAATTTCGAGGTTGGGTACTACTTAAGTTAACTGAATTTAGTAAGCAAAAGTGTTAATGATAGTTAAAAACGCATATAACTATTTACTAGATTGATTTGTAAGTTTTTGTAAGTATGAAATTCGTTTACTAACCAATTCAGAGACAATTGAATTTTTCTCTAGGTTATGTCACTAAATTTTCAGATTTCCACAGTGAATCCTTATTGGTTATGATCTCACGAAGGAAACAATTTTTTTTTTTCGCTGTAACCTCAAAACTTGCTAACTAATCGATTTTTATCTGAAATAAGCCTTTTGTAAAGTATGTTTCAGAATATTGAGGTTAGGTACATTTTGAGTTTACGGCATTCAATAAGGAATAATGTCAATGATCATAGAAAGTGCATATAATTATTAATTAGATGGATTTGTAAGTTTTAGTAAACATCAATTTCGTTTAACAACCGATTCAGCGACAATTGAATTTTTTCCTAGGTTATGTCACTTAATTTTTAAATTTCCGTAGTAGATCTTTATTGGTTATGATCTTACGAAAAAAACTGTAATTTATTTTGCTGTAACCTTAAAACTCGCTAGCGAATTAGTTTTTGTCAAAAAAAACTAATTGTTTCCACACTGTGCGACGTGTCAGGGTTTTTATTTTTGGTGTGTTTTGCTGCATTAACTCCATATCAGCTTGAATATTAGTTTTTTTTATTGTTAATAGCTCCTAGCTGCGATAGGTCTGTCTTGATCTTTTTAAGATCTTTTTTCATTGACGTAAAGTCACTTTTTAATCCAGTTATATCGTTTTTCAAACCTGTGAAAGATGTGACTAACTCACTATATTTTGTTACTGAATCTTGCAGAGAACTCACTGATTTAGCTGAAGTCGGATTTAAACCACCACTTGCACAGCACTCAATACATCTTTATATCATTATGGGCTTCTTTTTTTTAACTCTAGCACTCTGACTTTGAAAGCAGAACCACCATCACATTCTGTTATGGCGTCAAATAAATTATTACAAGAGTGGCACGACGCAATTAGGCTTTCGGACTTAAATTCACGCTCGCAAGTAACGCAGGTAGACATTGTGCCCGGAACGATAACACAAAGAGTATAGCCTTTAATAGGTGATCAAAAGTTCAAGGGCCAGAATCACAAAATTAAGGGCAAATACAGAGCCACCACTAATTACGCTAATAATTTACGCACTAAATTAATTCTACTAACGGCTAATATGACCAACAAATAATACGTTTGCAGTAATGACAGAAAAATTAGATCTCGTTCAAAACGGTAGGACTCAAGCGTGCAACAGCAAACGACATGATTTGTCATATTTATATTATTTAAATGGATGCTTGCGTGAATAAATTTATTTATACTGGATTAAAATAATAGTTCACTTTTGTTTTACAACAAATTAAAACTCATCAATAAACCTCAATAATTATACTTTTAATTTGCCATAAGTCCAAAAACTTAAGATATTTTTATACGATCAGAGCTAGCATTTCTATTTTACAAAATCAATTGACAAAATCTGTTCATTTTTTGTACATGCAAGAAACATTCAATCTGATGAAATTTTGAAAAATTGCGATAGCAAATTTACATAATATTTTTTGTCAATAAAGAAAACTAAGCACTTTTTATTTCAAATAATATTTTTTAATTATTGAACAACATAATTGAAAAATTTCATGACCTTACTTTTAAAAATAATATTTAAGATGTATAAAACAATGATAATGATATTTAACTTATTCTTAAAAAAGTTAAATAATTTTTATCTCATATTAAACGTAACACAAAAATACATTTCAACATTAATTTTTTGCAGTAGTACTAATTTTATATTTACTGATGGTACTGTAAGATAAGGAACAACATTTCTTTTTCAAACAACAATTTATCATTTTTTCTAAACAACTCAAAATTACATCAATGGAATAGACATTGATTTCCTCTACTCAATTTCTTAAATATATGACAAGTTACACTAATTTTCAATTATAATTAGAATTAAATAACTATAAAGGTTAATTTTCAGTATTAAAATTAAAAAAGAAAAATTAATCATAACTTATTTGATTGTATGTGATAAAGCTTCAACGATGCCTCTAAAAGCATTCGAAATCGTCGATAAATTTCTACATGATTCGATAAACAATTATAAACTTCATAAAAATGAATTATTCTTATTAATTTGATATTCCTTTTGAATTGTATTGGTTTTTAAAAATGATAATAAGATTGTAATAACTTCTCAAACAATTAGATCATCAAATCCATTACAAACGTTGAATATTTTTAAATCAACCATTAATACAGAAGTTATTCCAATTAATAATCAATAATTAAGATTAACAAATTACAGATATAGTCTCTAGAATTTTTTTAAACGGTTCTAACTGAACTATGCATAGTATACATCAAATTGTTGTAACAAATACATATCATCATCACATATTCTTTTTTAAATATTAACATTCTAAATAATATGGAAAAAAAGATTGTCACATATTATATTATTTACAAGGCATATCATAAAAAAGTTTATAAATTTTATGGTAACACCTTGCTTTTCTACCAAATAAAATAAATCTAAAAATATTAGCATATGTGATATTCATAAGAAATTCAAGTATACATTTTTGTTTTTTTTTTTTAATGTTGATAGATTCGAATTTTCCAAATGAGGAAGCAAAGAATAATATTATTTGCATGATAAATGAAAATAAAACTGTTTTAAAAAGCTAGTTTTTTAATGTTTTAATTAGGATTTTTTAAAACATATTTGATCAAAGTTCATGGGTGAGCATGCAAGACGTGCAGGAGCATTTTACCTACTACAACTCGAAAATATACATAGAATGAAACATTATTTTGATACTTTTTTCACAATGCTAGGGTTGTGTAAAAAAACTAATAGTGTCGTAAAGGGGAAACGTTAGTAAGCAATTCCTTAATTGATAGCTCTACATAAAACGTCCACATGATAGAGAAAGTTTAATGCCTTACCTTGTTTTTCAGTTTCCATTTTTGTGTGTATGATGGGTGTATGTAGCTCTTGTTAAGATTCTTACATGTATACAGGATTGTGTGAAATACTTAACTTACATAAATAGCATGCTGAGGAACATAATATTTTTATGCGGAAATTTTAATAAAATGAATGTTGCTTTTTACCTTATCATAGCTAAAAACTCCCAATTAAGATTTCCCGGATCCATATTCATAAGGGCTTCTTTTTCTTCTTTCAACTCAGCCTGTCGTTGTCTTCTTTCTTCTCTGTTTTTTTTTAACCTCTCAACTTCCTTTACAACATTCGATCTTCGATTTCTTCCATTATCTTGCATTTGTGGTACTTGTGACTTATTTTGTTTTTGAGAAATAGTGTTAGGTAACGAGAAGACTGGAGTTGTTGGAGTAGGAAGAATATTTTCAATTTCTTTTCGCTTAGTCAAATGCATGACAGAATCACTACCGTTAACTGTGGATGATGGCATTATATTCGTAGGTCGATTAACTTGACGAGAAATTTGTTTGTATGATGTAGCTGAAAAGAAGCCTAGTTAAGTCAATCAGAACAATACTATTAAGAAGTATCTTAAAATATTTAATAGGGAAAGATTATTGCAGATATTAAGGTATTGTGATTTTACTATTATACCATACGATGTACAGTGGTTATGTTGACAATATCATACTGTAGCATTCAAGATTTTTTGAGATATGCTATAGGGCTGATTGTTTTGAACAACAAGTAAAAATAGTAACAACGAAGGGAAGGTATTGAAATAGAAATTATTAAATTAGTAATGATGAATTGTAGATCAATAATCGTTACGGAGAGACTTATCTGATTATTGCATTTCGTAAAAAGCAAGAACAAGTATCTTTTTGATAGAAGAAATGTGTAGTAAACTAATACTAGTATAGCAGAGTTTATTTTAAGCCAGCACCTTATAATACTTTTTTAAATAACATTTTTTTATCCTTTAAGGTAATATAAAAGGAAACAACAATTAAGTAAGAAATAGAAAAAGTAAGCCTGAAAATTGTGTCCTAGCCTTTAATGGATTAAGGATATAAGACGAATCTAGATATTAATCATTTTTAGTACCGATTTTTTCTAAGCTTGTATTCAATTTCTTAATTTTCATAGCAGTTGAATTGTTTTCTATTTTAATTTATTGTTAAATTATTGTTTTAAGATCCTCTAATCAGTACAAGATGATAAAAAATCTTATATTAAGCTCTAATTTAACGGCTATTAAAAGATACGAGATCCATTGTCATCGAGTTATGATAAAAAGCCTTAGATTTTGAGGTAAACCAATTGATTTTATATCAATTGGAACCGATATTAGTAATTATAATTTTAATTTTATTTAATCTTGATTCTGAATAAGATGGTAAACTGGCAGCTAGGCAGGTTGAGCATAATGTATAAAAAAAGATAAAAACATTGGTAAATGTTACTAAAGTTGGTCAATTTTGAAGATGTTATTGTACTTCGATTGTACGCTTTAGAAAAAGCAGTTTTAAATACTATTCACTTAAATTGGATAAGTTTAGAACTCAGATTGTACATGTCCGTAGGTGATTATACAAAGCTTTGAATGACCGGAGAGATATTAAGACATCGATGATAAAATAATTAGTTATTAAAGAAGATACCTTCAAAGTTAAATAGTTAGAAAGAGCAAGACTTCTACATAAAAGTATATTATACTCAAAGTATTCAAGTTTATAACTTAAGATAGTTAGACAGATTCCCGAGAGGTACCCCATTCCTAATAATTTTTACTTAAATTGAAGTTCATAAAAATATTGGCCTGTAATCAAGTGTAAAAAGGATGCCCTGTAACAAAATAAGTACCATTATTGATTTAAAAGCGATATTATGTTATTCGATAGTATATGTCATAAAAATATAAAAGTACAGTCAAAGTCGGGGATTCTACCGTTTGCTTAACGATTGAGGTGATATGATACCATGAAGTCTACGATAAATAACATATAATTTATCAGTTTTTTTGTTGTACAAGACATACACGATCAACAATTGGCTCAGATCGGCAAGTCTAAGGAAGTAAAACACGATTTTATTAAATGTTTATTAAATTTGATGATCAGCTAACTGGGTCGTACTACAACAGCTTGACCCAATTCCTGATAATCATTTTACTTTGATAAACAATATATATTACTGCATGCAAACTCTTACAATAGCGTTTTTTTATAAAACGATTTTGTATCTGCATAAATTATTGCATTAAAAAGATCAAATTGTTTATATTATTGGTGTATGTATCAATTACGCAACCAAAACCTAAAACTTGAAGCTGAACATTTTCCTTATACATTGTATGCTGTACGGCAAGTAAATTTACTTATTTGCGATTATATGGTTGGAAATATTTTGTAAGAAAGGAAGAGTTAACAAAAAAGTGCTGATATTATACGCTCACTTGCTAAAATTTACTTTATATGAGCTATCAGGAATTGCATCCTACACTTATCGGGAATTAGGGCAGATCTAAATACGGTTGTTGGAGATTGGGTCTTGCAACTATCTAGTGATTAATGCTGAATTAAAAATAAATGATGTATCACCAGAAAATTTGTGCGTTTTAATAGATAAAGTAAGGTTTTGATTACTTGATTAAATTTTCATAATGATAATATACTGACAGAAAAATATATTTATTTGTTATTCAATACAGGTAGCTTCTTAACTTATCGAAAATTGGGTTAACTACCTTATAACAAAAAAAGTAAAAAAAACAGAAACAATCAAGGGCCAATTGAGAAAATGCAAATCAAAGATATGTAAGCTTCAAAATAAATAGAACATTCTAACTAATCACAAAAACTGAATCACTTCAAATAAAAAATGAATAACTCATACCAAATTTTGAAAAAATAACGACAGTAGTTCAAAATTCCCGATAAAAATCTAGGAAAATTAGAAAATAGATATTCTTTCTTATTCGAGATTAGTAAGTCAAAAATGACATCAGCACTTTAAACGTCATCGCAGATGTACGGAAAGAAAGATGGTCATGAGCAAATAGTCTTAAGTAAAACAGACACTTAGGAAGAAGAGCTACACAACATGTAGTTGATCATTCGTTGATACAGCCCCTATTTGAAAATGACTGACGATTAATTATTGGCGATCGAAAACAAAGAAGTAGATTCCATACAAAAATGGAGGATTTTAAATGGTCAAAAAATTCTCTATTGTACTTTTGAATACTGCGTACTCAAATTATATAGTTATGGATGGAAACAAACTTAATAAAAATCAATCCTTTGTTTGTTTATTATTCGATTATAATTTTTCAAGGCTGTTCTTTTTTACATAAAAAGTATGACATATACTTTACACAGAAATTTCTAAAAAAATTTAGCACACAATAAATTGGGTACTATATTTCACACGAACATGTACAAAAATCATTTGAAAATTTATGTCTCTATGTAAACAAAAGTATTTCGTTTACTACACGGTAAATGCATTTGAAAATTTCTGTGTTATCCCCAGGTAAAATCTTGCAAGGATTATAAAAAGCACTGAAAAATTAATGTTACATAAAAAACTCTGTAGTTAAATTTTTACTAAAGTAAGGTAAAGACACCAAGACTACTTGCTCCTTAGTCGATAAACTATAATCACAATGTACAAAATGGTTTTGGAGCATGACTTTTATAAAAGTCATGCTCCAAAACCATTTTGTACATTGTGATTATAAATTTTTACTAAGTTTATCCCTATAATCAAAAACAAATGATTATTCATACAATATCTGAAACTTTTAAAATGAACGTTAAAACACCTGATATATCTTTATTCTGTATAAAATCAACATTTATTGTTATCAAATGTCAACTAAACGCTACAATAATCATTTTAAAATTAGGCGTAAATTAAAAAAAAAAAAAACCCACATGAAATAAAGTAACAAAAACTGTGAAATAAAGTAGTATAAAAGCATTGAAAACGTAAATAAAAAAGACGCTTTGAAAAATTATTCACAGATATTACTTCAGAAAGCTTCCACAAAATCTATTGACAAACATTAACCTACAGCGAAAGAGATAGTTACATTCTAATTTTAAGGCAAATATAAAATTAAAAGAGGTAGTACAAAAAATAGGTAAGAGCACGAGAACCAAACAGAAAAGCTAATGTAAGATAACGTTTATAAGGGCTAAAAAATAATTTTAAAAAAGACTTGAGGACAAAAAGGCATACAAAATTATCTTTAAATACAAATGTATATGGACAAAAAAATATGGATTGGCATAAAATAAGCGCCCCACAGTGGGCAAAATCGAGTTTTTTTGTTATCAAGACCTAATATCTCTAGAACAAAAATAGGTGGACCAATAATTCTGTTTGGAGCGTAGAGGTTAGATAATGTGGAATACAGGAAAATTATTTAGAAAAGTGTCAAGCCCCAACCTAACCTCAAAAAGAAATTAATGTAAAATGTAAAAAGATTCAAATAATAGTTTTCGAATCTTTCTAACCTTATAAAATTTCCAAAATCCGATTATGTAGAAAACATACACCTTATCAATAATGAAAATAAATTATTCATTATTAAGAAGTATTTAACACATCACGGATAATTATGAATCTACAATTCATATTTAAAAAATAAAGATCACCTTCGTACTCCGTTAATTATCGTAAGGCTCTAGGTCATTGGAAACATTCTCTTAGTATACGTATAATTACAGGGAAAAGTAACAGTATGTTGCAAAACCTTCAGCGGAACTTTGCTTGGAATTCGTACTTGTAAATCCACATACATCCTCGTTTAATTTAACGTGAAGGAATTTACTCAGGGTTTTCTTTTTGTGTGTTCTCTACATGTGATTTTACGTGTACAGATATATCCATGGCAACTATCAAAGTTGATTTTACATGGAATGTCTACGTGGAAAATAGCGTGGATTTCATAAAAACTACAAAATTTCGTTCAAATATGATGAGGGTAGAATTTTTTTTTATTGCGTACGTGTAATTCTTGGCTAAGCAAACTACCAGCTCCTAATATTAAGAGAATCTTGTTATTGATATTCTTCGTAGAAATCCAGAAAGATTTTACGTAGTTCATAAAATTTCACGCAAATAATCAACTTGGCGATAACTATTAGTGTTTTTTACGTCAGAGTTCCAGTTGATAATCTACAAGATATTTACTCTCAATGACTTTTTCCGCGTACATTTTACTTTCAACGTAAAATTTACGTAAAATATTACAGACAATCCATTGCAAAAATCTTCTACGACTCTAGCAACGTGGAAATTCTTGAACGTAAAAGTTTCAGACATAATCCATGAAAACTTTACGCAAATTAATTTTTCTCTTGTTAAATACCACGATTTAAGTAAAATCAACGTTACATATCACGTATAAATTTCACGCAAAAATGTAAAAAGACTAATGCTACGGTAAATTCTATCCCCATGATATTTGTTACCGGTTATTCATTTATTAACAAGCTCGCTAGGTTGTTAGGTTATGATTTATATTTATTTATTAATCAACGAGAGCACTAGCTAATAAGATTAAAGTTTATTTGTCGTAAATTATTTATTAACATGCGACAATCATTGTTATAACTATTAATAACATAAAAAACAATTAAAGACGAAACGTAATATTTGGTCTACTGCACGTTTGATTAAAGGTTATGTTCAAATTTCAAAGGTATTTAATTGTTACAAAAAAAAAGATCGTAGCTAATATTAGTCGTTATCAATACTAACATATCTTTCAAAGCATCTATTTAAAAAAAAAAATTGTTTTGTAAGAAGTTCAGGTTTCAAACAATTTGTCTAGGTTAGTTAAGTGCTGTATTCTGTTTCATTTGGTGTTTCTGTATTTTGCGTCTAATAACTTGGTTTAATATGGAAAATTAATCGTCCAAGAGTCCACAATAAAGAACATTACAATGTTTCACTAAAAAAAAGGTAATTATTTTCAACCAGTTTGTGATTTATTCAAGGTTATGTTCGTAGTACGAAGATATTACTATATTTTTAATAGGAATTGTATATTCCTTTGAAGAAACTTTCTGTGCGTGGCAATCGTAATAAAAAATTATTTTTCAATCATATTTTGTATATATTTCCAGAATTACCAAGTATTGAGGAAATTTTTTACGTGAGATGGGTACCTACAAATTATTTCATTATTATTATACAAATTCTGTTAAATGTCATATTTCATTTAAAAAAAATATTGCCTTAACTGACTGCAATGTAATAAAAAACAATTAAAAAGAAAAAAATTATTTCACGTAGTGCAGGCTTAATTTAAGGTTAGATCATATTTCCAAATCAGTTTAATCATTACCTTAAACATAACCAGAGCTCATATGAGTCATATCTAATTCGTTTAAATATTTTAGAGTGTGTATACATTTTTTTTAGCATTTCGTATATTTTTTTTTAATTTTATAAGGTTCCTAACAATTTTTCGAGGTTAGGTTGGGGCTTGACACTATTCTAAATAGTTATCCTGTATTTTAAATTATCTAGCCTTTATCCTCCAAAAAGCATTATGTGTCCAGCTATTATTGTTCTAGTGATATTAGGTATTGACAAAAAAAAAACCGATTTTGCCTACTGTGCACCCATTGCGGTAATTATACGCAACTTGTTTGGTGCATTTAGCACACTGTTCGTGCTGCAAGTGCAAGAGCGCTGTGTATTTATGGCGTAACTCCTCGCAGTCAGAAAAATACATACGGATCCTAGCAGAAAACTTACATGTACTGTGCCTGAGCGCCAACGCGTCTGTGGGGTAGTCGCACAAGCTCGGGTCTTGGGAGAAATGCATGGCAGCTGTTAGTGATTTACCATAATCTCTTGCTATTTGATGCAACAAATGGGGAAATTGAGTTGCTGTATACATCTATATAGGTGTATGTGCTCCTTTCATCATGCATACATTTAAAAAAATGTTTAAAAGAAGCATAGAAAATTTTTATAAAAGATTTTATCAATAATAAAAAAAATTGAACTGATTTAATAATAAACTCAGTTTAAAAATAAGGAAAAAATTTTTGTACTTTAATGTGCCTATTCAAAAACTACTAGTTACAAAAAAACAATTTTAAGAAATGTTTTGTGACAAATTATTTTGAAATCTTAGAACATTCGGTTAGGTTACGACAATATAGTACTTTTCATCTATAATGTGCATATTTCTAGGGCATTCCCTGGCTGATTGTATATTAGTGGCGAATGCTTCTTTTTTAACCAAGGGCACAGCAAGTACTCAGAAAAGCTTGACGTAGGAAAAATGTATTTAAAAAGCAATATGTGTATACTAATTTAAAAATTTATTGTATATATTTGCATAACTTTTGTGTACGATCAATTATTACTCATCAGCACTACTTTATTTATTGAGATAAGAATTTGTATGCATAGCATGGACTAAAATTGTATTTATGTATTTCCTAAGAAGAATGTCGAGTTATGGAACTTTTTGCTAGACATTGAAATTCATCATTGTCGAAAGTACATCCTTAGGACCAAAAAAAAATGCTTTAAGTTAAACTAATTATTTGGAACCAAGCTTCAATTATTTACAATAATTATTAAGGGGTATTAAATAGAACTTTATGGGACATCTGTGATTTACAAAATTAATTGAGAAAATAAATGAATCGCTTTAAAAGGGTATTTACGTGTAATTCTTTGTCTCAAAAACAGTAACAAACGCATAATAACAAAAATAACTATCAAGTCTTCGATTTCTCGTTTTGTTCTGTTAAAACGTCGTTATTTACTGTAAATGTTTTCAATTATTAACTTTGGAATAATCACTAAAATATGGAGAGGGAAAAATCAGAACATCTAAAATTCTTGAAAAATAAGAAATTAAAAGAATATGATCAAAATATTTTTAAAAAGGTGCTAAATAATTCATGCAAATCATCGTGCATACTTTTTGTAATAAGTACACGTATGTTCCAAGTAATAAAATTTTTAATGGAACAGAAGAGATGAGAAATCATAATAGCATATAGATCATGCAACATTTAAGGTTTAAATAAATAAAAATATTTGTATCATGCCTTATGATTATGGTACATATTATAAAATTTTACATATATCTGAGAAGAAAATGAACAAAAAATGTTCAAAACACTTTAAACTTTATGCTTATTAATGTTATATTAGTTTTCAAATAAAATAATAATTTTATTTATTGGCTTTATATGTTTTATCTATATTTATAGGTATAAAGTAAATCCATTAGCCTTCTAAGCAGTCTGTAAATAATGAAAGGAGCATTTTTGGTGTCAAACTAATGCTGGTCACCAAAAGCGCGTAAGCAAATATTAAGCTATGAGGCGCATTACTATACTTTATATACACGGAGAGAAATTTCCACTGATTGAACCAGTACCACCTATACAATATTTTTTCCACTTTCAAGTACTACAATTTCGAGTGCCTGGCACGGGTTTTTGCGGTTCTAGCATCAAAACAAAACATTAGAACCGGAAAACCGATGCTAGGCACTAAAAATTATAGGACTGTTTGGAGTGAAATAAAGATTATACAGATGGCACTGGTTAAATCAGTGCAAACTTCTCTCCGTGTAGGTCTATAATATAGGTCACTTATCTGTAAATAACATTAAAACTATGCAGGCTTATTAGACTGAGTGTACAATAATAGTTCGGGACGAATTATAATAACTGTGCTCTATTATTATGACTACACAGCCACACACAAAAACATTTTTTGTCGAGTCCGACAGTCAGACCATGCAAACTATATGTTTTTAAAGTCGCTGAATCCAAATCTGAGGTCAAAAATACCCCTGTACGTCTGAGACTTGACATAACCTCAAAAAACTTATTTTTCACTAAAATTTTTTTTTCTATTCTGAAAGTCAGACAACGCATACTATATGTTTCTGGGGTCGCTAATTCTCAATATGAGGTCCTAACGGTACCCAATGTACACTGCAAGAAGGTTGCACGACTTGATTTTGTATATCATTTGAAAGCTTTTTATGTAAAATTGAAATTTGTTGAATGCTCACCAAGAACAAATAAACGCTTAAATGAACACATTTTATGTTAATTAAAAATAAGTAAAGTCATTACCAATTATAATAAAGGACTATATCAAGTGACTAGAAATAAAAGTGACTGACTAAAATTATCGAACAGAATGGAAATAGTATGATTCGTATAGATGACTTTGACAGAAATTTAATAACTAAAGTAAATGACTGTCATGGAAATGTAATGATAAGAGTGAATAACATGAATGGAAATTAAGTGACTAGAGTGAGCGAACTTTAAATTAAACGATTAGAATACACGATCAAAAAATCAGACTCTTAAATTAAATTTCAGTTTCTATTTTAGTACTGTACCGAGTTCTTTTCTGATCAAATCATCTATGCAATGATTTACGCTTTTCATCTTCTTTCGGTATATCTCGCTTTAGCATTCAACAGAAATCTGCTATCATATTTTCGTTCTACCTTCCTTGATAAGAAGTTTCCATGATTTGTATACCTTGATGAAAGCGTTCACCATGCTCTTCACTAAAATCACCAAGATTTTCTGGAAATTTGTCGAGATGTGCATGCAAAAAGTGCAATTTTAAATTCATTAGACATCCTAGCTTTCTAAAATCTTTAACCATTTTAGAACCATTTTAGCTACAATCTCTTTATACATTAAACTTTTGGTATTGCCCAAAAATTTCTTGGCCACGTCTTTAAAATTGAGCCAGGCTGCCTTTCCAAGTCGATTCATTTTACCAATGAAATTTGTATTTTTTTTAAATAGTACAAATTTGTGGTCCATCAAATATTCCTTCTATAACCTTGGCCTCAGAGAGTTTTGGGAATTTTGATTGTAGATATTTAAAACATTCACCTCATTTATCGAGGGCTTTGACAAATTGTTTCATGAGGCCAAGCTCAATATGCAATGAAGGAATAAGAACTTTCGATGGATCTACATGAGACTTATTGATGATGTTATTAGAACCTGGAGTTGAGGATAATCTTAGTGGCTAATGTTTTTTCTTACTATAATGATTTTTCCTATCTCTACTATCCCACAAACACAAGTAGCAAGGATATTTCGTGAATCCTGATTGTTGTCCAAGCAGCATACTTATTACTTTCAAATTTCGGCATATCAGCAACAAATGCTTTTTATACTGAATTTTCTGTAAAAGAATATGCATATTGTCATATTTTTTTTCCATCACAGTTAAATAAGCAATTGGTACAGGAGCATATACGAGGTGTGTTCAAAAAGTAAGGTGACTTTGTATTTTTAAGAAAAAATATTTATTTATTTATCAATATTTATGTTGTCCCCTTCAAAGTAA
>JAPYYV010000182.1:0-52557 GCA_030522625.1 Copidosoma aretas
CATGATGCAGTGTGTCACGACACACCGCACCATGCAATACGCTGTGTCAGCCGAATGATGGCACCACCGGGCTTCCGTACATGTCGCAGTTCGCAAGAATCGCAACGCATGCACTGCATGCAGTCTGCACGCCGCCACACTCAGAGCTTAGAACTTAGAACAAAGCTGTCTCAGGTCTCAGTTCAGTTCCATTGTTCCATACTTACTTATCAGTGCTCCGGTGTCTTCGGTCTTGAAATCGTTTGTTGTGTTGTGAAATTTTGTTTACTTTGTCCCATTGCCGACCACAATGTCTTTGTGGCGAGTTCTACCTCCCAAGCTCCTGGATGCGTCGAAGAACGTGTTCTCGAGCACGCCCTGTCTCTACTATCATCCAAAAGTAAGTGCTGATCAAGCTTTATAACCCTCTATTTTAATCTTTAATTAACAAGTGGCTGACAATTTGCGATCAAAAAAGTAGTTCTTTGGATTAAAAATAAGTGTATTTAAAAAAAAAAATGATACTCGTACAGTGTACTTATTAGTTATTGGATCAGAATCTGTTTGATGATTATAATCTGAGAAAAATTACAGCTCGTTGCGCAACAGTGTTTTCTAGGAAAAGTATAGAGATATTTATTCTGCAACAGCTTTATTTTATAAATGTCAATATGCATATATTGATTTTTTGCTTGTGATGTAAAAATAAATTTTTTATTACTTCACTTCGTCCTACAAGTATATGTTTTGATTGATTTATCAAGAGCACAGTATATTTTGCTATGATCATAAAATTGAATATTATTTTTAGGTTTTAGATCACTATGATAATCCGAGAAATGTGGGGAGTCTTGACAAAAATGACAAAAGTGTTGGGACAGGCCTGGTTGGAGCACCTGCATGTGGTGATGTCATGAAATTACAGATTCAAGTTGGTGATGATGGCAAAATCATAGATGCTAAGTTCAAAACTTTTGGATGCGGTTCAGCTATTGCATCTAGCTCACTTGCAACCGAATGGGTTAAGGGTAAAACGGTAAGTATATAATATTGAGCTTCTAAATTTTCATTGATTAAATTTTATGAAAGCTTTTCTGAATTTTGTAAGGTTGATGAGGCACTGCAATTAAAAAATACTGATATTGCTAAAGAACTATGTCTCCCACCTGTCAAGCTACACTGCTCTAGTAAGTGTTGATATTGAATTATTAAAATAGTCACACAGGTAAATAAAATTAAAACTAAAAGAAAACATATTCCTCACAGTGCTTGCAGAAGATGCGATTAAGGCTGCATTATCAGATTACAGGATTAAGCAACAATCTAATGAAAAAGGTGGCAAAGCACAGTAATAAATATCAAAAGTAAAACTTGTTGAGACATTGTAAACTACTTGTTATGGCTGTGCCTATAAGAGCCATAATTTTTTGTTGGAATCTTAGTTTTAAAAAATTATCATATCAAATTTGTTGTGGTAAGTTGTAATTGAGTTTTTAGTAAAATATAGTTTTGCCGTGTTTATTTTTCTAGTTCAAGCAAAAGTATAATATACATAGGTGATTCTACAAATACCGGGATTGTTATGTCCTAGTCGATTAAAGCGTAGGATGTACAGTTTATATTCTGAAATCTTTTTTATGAGGAGTGTTTGTTGAAATTACAACATCAATCAAATCATAGCAAAGTATTGATTCGTTTTAAAATAAAAAAGTGGCTAAATTAGCGTTACGGGCTCATGTCTCATTCAGAAATTTCTACTTTTAACGACCCCTGGAAGCAACATACGGCTTTTTAATTTTTTTTTCGCGCCACAGTATCTCAAAGTCATCAACGTAAGCTTCTTTTGCATGCATTTTAGGAAACCAAAAAAAAAAAATTTTCCATGACTTGGATGCAGCTTAAGCGGTGACTCCGAAATTCGATAAATTTAATACGTCCACGGAAAATGCTTTCGCAAGCTCATACAGTAGAATTCAGGCCCTCCGATTCTGCTGTTTTGTATTCAACAAAGGTTAACTGTATTGCAGAAATTTTTTCAATTTTTCCCACTGTGATTTGCCAGTTTAACAGGCTTGCAAAGTCGTAAAGTCAGTCCCTCCAAAATAAATAATCAGAGCCCATAACGGTGCAAAATGTAGTTTATTTTTACGGTGTTGAATTATCGATTTAAATGGTGGAGTATACCATAGTATACAGACACAAAAAGTGCATGATACAAGTGCAAGGGCGTACTTGAATTTTCATTTGGTGAGTAGCTATTTCAGTTATACGACGATTTTTGTCTGAACCTGTAACGGTCAGATAAAGTAGTGGATCTTTGCGAATTGTTGAATTATCGACTCGGATTGTAAAGTGTATAAATATACATGGATGGTAAATGTATACATATGAGTACAAGTTAAATTATCATGTGGCAATTTCAATTTTATGACGATTCCACTAAGCCCGTAACGGTACACCCATTATATTACCATGGCAAAACTCTTTTAAGAGCAGATACAGCAGGGCCTAAGAAATTATAACTTACTTCGGTCACAAACAACGCGAAAAAAATATTAGATCAATCTAAAACTCCTTTTAAGTCTTTGTCCATTTAAGCCCTCGAAATATGACGGTTTTCGTAGAATCATCTATACATATACTACCAAAACATTTTAGTTTTCAATCCAACTCTTTAATAATTATTTTGTACAAATACTTATATGCAATTTTCTTCACAATTAATTCTGCATTAGGACTTACAAAATCCCCTTCAAATTGGATTTTAGTGTTAAGTACTTACTAGTACAAACAATTCCATATTCAATACACATGTAAATATTTATGACGTAAAAATGTATTTCTCCAGTAAGTAGCACGTATAAATACTTTACTCGTCTCTGTGTAACTGGCTGCCATTGCCCAAATCCTATATAAGCATTGTGTCTGTAGGTTTGTAGCATTCGTTTTAATCGACTTGTAAGCAAAGCCCGACGGACAATGGAAGGGAGTTGCAAAATATAATTGTGAAAGTCGAGAACCAAGGCTTTCCCAAGCCCAATAAATACTTGACTATCAATAGTATACATACTGGTATACCATTACATTTTGACTGTTTTCTAAATGCAATAATTATTTTGAACAAATTTTCTCGTTCTATTCTTTAAAAAAATAGGACTAGAAACAGATAGAAACTTTATCCTTAGATTACATTATTATTATCATTGTTAATATTATTATTATTATTATTATTATTAACTTCATTTACTTTACACCTTTTTACGGAAATCATTCAAATTTATATTATACTTTAATGTTGTATATACATCAAGAAAGAAATTATATTATTATAAAAGGTATATTTTACACATATTTTATACAAAACATTCTTGCAAATGTGTAGAAATTTTTCTGAAGGAACAGGTTCATTTATCGAATATCAAACTTGATTACCACCCATCTGAATAAAGTCAAACTCACGTAATCGTTAAATGTATTGAATTAACTAACGAACGCTTACATAAAATTCAACCCCAGAAAAGGCATGATAAAAGTTATATCCGAAATTTTACATAAACCACATTTGAAAGTTAAAGTTTACTCAACGTTAACTATTCAAGCCAACACAAACAAAACAAGAATTTTTGGTTTTGTCATCGCATGTTTCATTTCCTTTGATTGTGGAATGTCATCAACTAAATTGCGCGCGAAACGTTACTTGAAGCAAAACTTATCATGCAAAGCAAAGCTCTTTGCAAGATCGAAAAAAGCTCGCGTAAACAGTTTGAAGTCGCATTTTGAAATAAGTAAATGAAAATCATTTTTAGCTCACGAAACTCGTTTTCCAAATAAATCTATTCATCATCATTGATAAAATTAAAAACTAATGGACTGATAACAAAAATGTAGCATTCAACTTAACGTTTTGCTATAACAAACTTCACTATGTGTGTTGTAGTAATTATTTTCAAACACGAGAAGCACTCACAGAAACACATGAACAAAGAAAAAGTGCAGGTCATAAAACGATTGTTCATCAAATTTCGATAAACGCTTGTGACGATGCACCGACTTGTGTGGAGGACCTGATTCAATTATAAATATATTACATTGAGGCAAGAATAAGAGTAGTTTATTCAACTACTCTTTAAAGTTTTTTCAGTGCACGGTAACTCATGCCTTTTTCTATTTCAGTGTTGAGAATAATTAGTCTATTTTGAACAATAGTCAATCAGCAGATGACTTTGTACGCCTTCGATGATGATTGCGGGCAAGGGCATGAATAATCGTTACCAAAAAGTAACAGACCATGAGCATCACAAATTTATCAAACAACCAAGAAATAGTCGTTGAACCCTCCTGTAAAATTACATTGATTCAAATAGGTTTCTTGATGGATAGAAATTGTTTCATATTTGAAAAATAAAAATACTTACAACTGATGATTTATCGTGCAGTTTACGTTTTTGTTCAACCATATACTTTTTAAGAGGTTCTTGGAATTTTACACCTATTACAGGTACATAGACCAAAAAACTAATTGCTTTATCGAGTAATTCTTCATTAAATGCTATTATCACAGCTAGCTGCTGTATATGCATTTTAATGATGGCCTTGCCAATCAATGTGGCACCAAAGAACGTCCAAAATGGAATAAGATAATGACCACATGTCAAACCAGCAAGGTCAAACAGAGGATTAGGAATCTGTGAAGAAAATTTATAAATAAAATAGGCTAGTCAAAAATAGCTAAATGAACTTTGTAACATACTGATGCACAAGCTAATATTCCCAAAAAACCAGCTTTTTGAACGAAATGCTTCATTGCCAATTTGGCACGTGTAGTAAGTGGCATATTTTTCTCTTCGTGTTCTAGCTCTTCTAGCTCTTCCAATTCTTTGAGTTCCTCCTGATTAAACTCTTGATCTTTAGAGGTTTGTCGACTAGTACGTGCGGCTCTTGCCATGAAGTAAGGTGGCAACTCTCCAAGGGCAGTACCAGCCCCCCACAGCATTGCCTCTATGCGTACCTTTCTCATTATATTCAATATGCCTACAGTCCAATTTGTATCTAACGTCGTGGGACATATTATCTGATCTGGGTATGGTGGTTCTGGGAAGTTTAGTGCACCACATTCGTAAGCAGCCATTGTCACCGCTGCTATGTGTGGTCCAAGGTACAGAACAAACGTGTGTAATCCTGTGCCAAGACCAACACTTGAAAGTACCCCTAAGCCTACCCAATACAACCACCATCTGACTTGGTCTTCCCAAGCTTTAAATGCCTGGAAATAGTTATAATTAAAATTAATAGACATTACAAATATAAAAAATGCATTATTTTAATGCATAAAAATATACACATATTAGATTGAGCATTCACCTGTTGCTGTGGTCCAGAAATTCTACCCAAACAAAAGAATAATGTTATGAAAATGACAGTACAAAAAACGGTTTTTTTGTATCTTAAGGTTTTTCTCGCAAAGCTAAGGCAGTCGATGAGCAGTTCTCTTATAAAATAGTTGAGAGTTGTTATAGGATGCTGCCATAGAGTTAAGTGATCTGGATTAATTTCGTTGAAATTCTTTTTTGCTTGATCACTCTGGTCAATTGGTGTGGGCCTGGAACCGTTTGTTGATGATGATGGCACATCTCTTGTTCTGCGCAATGCATTTGTACTCCCAACCATTGTATTTCCTAGATTATTTATCTAAAAATTTCAAAAATTTGCATTATCAAGATTGTAAAAAAAATTTCTTAAATAATCAACAAATTAAACTTTCAAAACAATGGTAAGTATAAGCGTGTAAGGTGATTTCAAATACTAATCAATGACACCAGCACTAACAATTATTGAATAATTCGAAATTTGTTCATCTTATTAATTTAATTAAGTTTTCATATTTTAAAGCGAGAATCGGTTCACGACATTACTTCAGATTCAAGAAAATCCATGTCAATAACAAGATGATTTATCTTAACTTCAGAATTCGATTTCATTTTTTTCCACGATACGAATTTTATATTCATCACATTGTATTGCACTATAAACACTACTAAATGTTCAAAAAATTAACGAAATACATATTTTGTAGTAGCTGGTGAACAAGACTCCAGTTCGTTTATCAGACATAGTAACGTAAACACAAAACAGGTCACTTAAGATCAAGGGTCTTTTCTCATTATAATCTATTATCATATCATGTATCTCCACAACACTTAGTAGTAAGTGACTAATGGTTTCAAAGCAGGGCATTGGTTGGTTGTAATTCAATGCATTCACAAGTCAACCATATAAAATAAATACCATTATCTCGAATATATTTATAAATAACAAAAATTAAAAAACATATCAAAATTGCATTTACATTAATATTCAAACATACAGTTCAAAAATAACCAATACAATCATGAATATTTCTTGTAATACATGTAACATAGGGACTCTTTTTTTTTATCAATGGGGCGATTCTTATCTATGAGTTCAGATACGTTCAGTATCTTGAGTAACTCTCAAGTTATTTAAGTGCGAACCTTATTCTTGTAACCAAACATCTATTCCTTTTTTAAAGATATAAATTTAGAAAGTGAAATAATATTTTCATTTCTAATAAATACAGTTAAATGTAGCAAAATACAAATATTTAAAATAAAAAAACTACCAAACATATTAAATAGAATTATGTAGGTGGATTAATTAATAATTATGATGATAATCAAAATAATCATTCGATTGTGAGTTGAAGAAGAAAATGGGAACAACTAAAAATGACAAAATAAAGGGTACAGAAAACTTAAAAAAGTGAAGAACAGTATGAATGCATAGGCAAAAAAGTACCGTTGTGTGTTTATCACTTGCAGATTCGTTTGAAATAGGTTGAAGATGTCCCTTTAAATACAAGTCAAGATCATTGTGAGACATTTCTTTGTCAGAGTTCACTGCTCTGACACTGTTTAAGTTCTTGTTATACGCTCGAGTGGAGCTTTTCTCAGTACTATTTGTAGCTCCAGTTGCATTGCCACCACTTGCAGCAGTTGCCTTTCGTTTAACACGTTTCCTCACCATTGAAGAAAGAAAGCTACAATAATATTTATACAACATCTGTATAATCTGTCAACCATGCAAAACTATTTTTAGACAAAATCTAAGTAGAAATCATAACAATCACACTTGTATTACTGAGAAGAAATAAACAGACAAAACCAAAAACAATATCTAATCAACTACACACAGTGTTTGTGCACATGCATCTTCCATCCAACATTTTGACTGCATTTAGTATAAAACCCAATGACCAAGATAGCCAAAAGCGAACGTATTCTGGTAAAATACTTTAAAATAGTTTGCTGTGGAAAAAAGTTTTATACTAATGTACCCCTAGCATCGAATCATTTTTATGTCTAGAGTTCCAGGCAAGTATAACTTTACTGGAAAAAAATTTTGCTTTGTGAACTAAATTTAAATTGAAAAAAAAAAAAAACAACCATTTTATTTCAGGAAAGTCACAAGCAATTTGTTCTTGAAAACTCAACTGCCTTCTTCAAACTACGAGAAAAACCAATAATCCAATAATTTAACATAAAGCAGCTATTTTTAATGCTTAAAACGATCAATACTCTATTCGATATTGAATATCTTTATTAAAAAAAAAAAAGGGGGTAGGGGACAAAACACAAGAGTTGAAAGCCTGAGTAAAAAGTGTGAATGTATATGATTAATAATACTGGGAGCAATAATAATAGAACATGGATAACAAAAATAAAGAGTACCAACTATATCATTTGAGCGTCATGGGACGAGGAAAAAAAAAAAAAAAAGATTGAAGTGATACACCACGAAAGAATTTCGCTCTGAAATCCAATTGAAAGGTGAAAAATTCATAATTCATGCTTTGTCGTTGTCGGAACATTTGGAACGTTGTACGTAACTCTCGCGAGAGGAGAGAAAAGAAAAAAAAAGAAAAAAAATTAAAGCACACTCGGAAAGTAAAACGATTGACATATTTGGCAATTATCATTATTGAAAAAAAAGGTGTTCAGTAGGTTACGTAAAAGAAGCGAACGTCAAGAGTTTCAAGTAAATTAAATGAAAGTGACAAAAGAGAAAAAAAACAAGACCTAAGAGAAATTCTTGAGCAGATAAGTAATAAGTACACTGAACAATGTTCCCTCGATTGGAACCATAGAGATATATATTATAATATCTCTATGATTGGAACTAATCACCGGAATTAGAACAAAAAATACACAGAGAAACAAGGGTGTCAGAGGTACGAGAGAGAGGCGTGAACTCCAAATTCATACAGTAGGAAAAATTGAAATATTAGTTTTGATTCAACAATTTATTGACAACGACGAACAATCGAGAGAAATTACCAAAAAAAGACGATAGAAGAGAAAACCAGGTAGAAAGTTAACACGTGTGAAAACTTTCACCTGCGGCTGCTGCTGCGGCACGCGTGCAGAAAGTAAGACATGTATGCAGTGTTTACTTGATTGTAATTAATACAATGATTTTTTTTGGGTAATAATGTGTATACACCTACCTTGAACGGTTCGTCACTCAAGGAATGGTCTGTGCCACATCGCCCGCCCAGACTATAGAGCTATCACTGATTACGTTTACGTGGGCTAATTAAAGTTGAGGAGACCGAGGCATTGAGCACGAGTCATACTTTTGAGTACAATGTGCGGCAGCAAAAAGCGGAGCAGCTGTAGTAATACTGGTGCACATCGTGCAGCATGCAGAGCTGTCATGTTTAACTTTCTCTCTCTGTGTCTCTGCAGTCTGCTGCAGTCTAGTGTCTGATAGTCTGATCTCTATTTGCACGCGCAAATCATCCAACAATTATTTATTACACCTACGTTAGGTAAGTAAGGAACCTATCTCAACACTTGGCGTTACCACAAAAAATAAACTGTTTTATAAAAAAAAAGAAAAAAAAAAAATAGATTTAGTATCCAATTATATGGTAGCATTGGCATTAATTATACACCAATCACATAATTTTAAACATTTTGCATTCTGCAATTTGAATAATCATTCGACTGAAAGAATTTTTAAGAATTTGTATCTTCTTAGGATAAAAGGTAGGTATTGGAATAATTATAAAATCTTTCTGCATTAATTTATTTAAACTGATTTTATTGTTCAAGCAACTCACTATACATAGTATACTGTTTGTTGGCTATATCTACAAAACAAATTTCTTTTTTTTAATTTATGTATGTATTGTATCCGTTATCAAGCAAATCTCTATATAACTTTTCATAATTGCATACTTTAAAAACATACAAAAAAATTGTTCAGTGTATGCTCAATAGATATTTTTTCAACGTCTTTTTCTCTTGACGCGAATTGCATTGAGGTCAGTGCAAAATGCTTTTATCACTTATATTATGAGTATTGTATGCGTGTGTGTGTGTCTAGAATGTTTTGTGTAAAATTTTTTTTTTTACAAAAGTACAGTTTGCTAAGGAAATGCACAACGCTTCTATTTCTCTTTAACAACTATTTCTTCGAATCTACAATATAAATATATGCTAAAAAAATATCGTTCTCACATTCAATCTGATAGTCTCAAAAATATAGTTACCAATCCCTGCAGCTTTGATAAAGATGATTTAAAAATAATCGCTAAATGGGAGGCTATTTTGTTGTACATAGATCGTAGTATTGCACTTTTTTTACACTACAATTGACATTTCTTTATTACTAATTTTTTAAAAAGGTTTTTAATTTTTCTATGAGTATTAACGACAATATGCAACAGGCCATTCGTTGTGCAGTTAACTCTCTTACAGTTTGATTTAGTATCATATTTCTCAGTAGGATTTTCATTTCTTAATACTTTACGTTTTTATAACACTTGTCAAAAGTGCAGTTAATAAATAACATTACTAAACTACGCAATGCATTTTCCGTAACAATATTTTTGTGTCTTGTGAAAAACACAGAACACACATTCACTGAACGCAATATAGCAACAAATCGAGTATTTAATAATTGAATAAGGAGGATAAATATAGTAATCATTTAGCGCCCTGGTTGGCAATAATGGAAATTCATTATGGCATTAGACCCTTTATCGACACGTACAAGCAATTAAAATTCCCTGCATAAAAATAAATAAAAAATAAAATGCATTTGGCAACTGTGAATCAAAAATATTATTTTCAAGTAAATTCAGTGTTCATGAAATATGTGACGATCACTAAATAAAAAAAAGGATGACAACAATGAGAGGATTGCTTCGACACAATGGATTTTTAATATCATTCTTGTACACGATGGATGAGAACCGTGATTGAAACCTATTCTTTCCAATCTTTTTTGATGTCGAACGACCACTCCCACTTGAGATGCTCATGTTTGTCATCGTCCGTAAAGAGCGAACTCACGGTATAGGATCCGCGAGCCATCATACCTGAAGGAGCATCTTCGGCAGGTGTTGTGTATGACTGAATTTCCATCTTGGGAGGATATGACCCTACCATGTGCGTCATTTTGTCGACTACGAAAAAAATATACTGAGAATTAATAACTAAAATTCTTATATTGAACAATTGGTCAACACTACACAAATTCTAGTGATTGATTACACCAAATAACATATTTTTATAAATTACCTGTCACCCCTAAAACATTTTTTTCCCATGACAGCAATTAAAAATAAAATGAATGTATTATTTTTACTAAGAGTCCTTCAATAAATTGCTATTAACAAAGTACTCATAGTAAGCCGACTATTTAAATAATGTCTCGAATATTAGTTTGTCAGATATACAATAAAAACTTGTGTATTTAATATCCAACACATTTATTCTCAAATTATATTTCACATAGGCTTCGTAAAACAAAAATCATCTTACCTGGAACGCCAAGACGGAAAGTCTTTTGAATATACTTTAAACCATGAACTATTTCTCTTTGTACAATAAAGTCAATTCTTATTTTGTAACTGACTCCTTCTTTAATGATGAATGTTTGTTTTTTCAATTGTGAGATGTCACCAGTTAAATCCAACTCCATGTCTGGCCGGTCTACTACACACAGTGCTAGTTTTTTAACAATCACTTTTCTAGGGTCGTTGGGTTCTAAAAAGTGTAAAAAGATATACATTTTAAAAATATAAGTGTACTTGAATACAACAATTATGTTAAATATTTTTAAAAAAGGAAAAACGACAGCAGACTTGTTTGTAATATGAAAAAAAAAAAAAAAACTTATCTTTTCCAATAAATACTTATGCACATTTGTGAATAACTTACCAACGATAACACTACCAGCCTTAGCTTCACCAAGCAGAGTCTCCTTGTACTTTCTCAAGCTCTCGTCCTCTTTATCAGCTTCAAGAATTTGCTCAATAGTCTTTTCTGGTGGAGGCTTATAATTTGATTCAATTTCCAACTCATCATCCACGGAATCAATGTGCTTCAGTTGTGGCTCGGTCATTTTTGATCTGTAAAAAATATTTTACTTTTTAGAAAAATTATTAGACACACCTATTGTAATTAATTACTGATATACTTATAATCGCCAGAGACAGCGCACTAATTTATTATCAAATCATCAGCATACATACACACAAATTTGTATTACTGCCATTAGAAGCAAAAGTTTTAGCAATGAGTCATGATCGACCTGTGCGCCTCCAAAACGTAATTTTTACTTAAAAAACTCATTCATACCCAAAAACTTGACTCACGCTTTTCTTCTCGGTTACTTATTAAAATTGAAGCCAAACTATACAGTAGCAATTGGAAAATAATGATTTTCGAAGCATTTCCCCTTAAATTTTTTTTTTAATATTATCCTTCAAAATTCTTTAAATAAAATATATGCCTGGCTGCTAAACGTATGTACAACAACACTTCACTTTCCGGGGGGTATGTTAGCGTCGTTTCAGCTCCAAAAAGAGAAATGGTAAAGGAAAAAAAAAGAAAAGAAAAGAAACAGTAGAGTGTATATTGAGCTAATCAAATAGACAGGCACAGACTCTTTATCGAAAATGCCTGCTGCATGCAGAGATGGAGAGAGAGAGAGAGAGAGAGAGAGAGAGAGAGAGAGAGAGAGAGAGAGAGAGAGAGAGAGAGAGAGAGAGAGAGAGAGAGAGAGAGAGAGANNNNAGCAAGAAAGGGGGAAGGGGGGGGAGAGGGAGAGAGAGAGAGAGAGGGAGAGAGAGAGAGAGAGAGAGAGAGAGAGAGAGAGAGAGAGAGAGAGAGAGAGAGAAAATAGAGATAAGTAACAGAGCCCAGGAAGCAGTTGAATTTTCCTTCTCTCGTTAATAATCCAACTCACGACCAGATCAAACGAGCAATAACAGAGAAAAGGCTCAAGTATTGTTTCGAATGACACAAGTAAAATAATAAACGAGCAGATCGCCAGTGCACGTATATGCAGCGCATATTATAATACACACATGCACACGAGCAGACGAACAGACAAAAACTTTTAGAGTTTGCTCCAAAATCGACTTTTTGGAGTTCTTGACACTTCAGTCGAACTTTTGTCAGTCATAAGTACTTTGTACAAAAGAAAAATTTAGAAACATCAAAATTGAGTAATGATATGACAACAAGCAGTTGTAGTCCATCGATCATTTCAGTATTGTCTCCATCACAAGTCGCCCACTGAATGTGAATGTCACTTGTTTGTTTGGATTTTAATTTTATCTAAGATATTTATTGCAAACTAAAGCAAGTAAGATGCAAGAACGCGAGAGAGCTATCAATTTATGAACTTTAAGTACTGGTGCAGATCACATGTCAAATACACTACGAACAATAACAATCACCTGGCCAGAGCGTATCTATGAACTGCTCACGCTTTTCTAAACATTTACCTTTTGCCTTTGTTATTATAGTTTTAATTCCTTAGGTATACGATCTCTTATTTTATTATTTGTGTCACAAACTCATGTGTATACACTTCACTGCACGACCCCGAACGTAAGTAAGTATACAGCCCGGCCTCTTTTTCTTCCTCCTAACTAACTAAACTAACGTTATCTTTCCTACCTTTCTACCTTTTTTAACGGATTGGAGCGCGCGCAAACAATATGGCGACAAGAAAAGCGAGAGAGAGAAAGCACGGAAGACAGAGAGAACACATGTAACTACATAAATTTAAAAAAAAATCTATTGTTTGTTGTAGGAGGTGTAATATTTTCTCAGCAATGAAACTTGCAACGTCTCATGGAGCTAGTTATAAAAATTTTGAATATTATTGAGTTTGTTGTTTATTTGTCCATATGTCAATTATTTGTTCTGTTTAAATTGGATTTGCGTTAAGTAATAGGATCTACAGAAAGCTCGTTCGTGACTTTGAAAGGTATTGATTCTTACTTCTTTTTAACTATTAACGGTCTTCAAGTTTGTCAATCAAGTATGCACATATACGTTTTACAGACAACTGATTTGAAAAACAATATTAAGTATTTAAATTTTTTTTAAATGATTATTTAGAATGATGTAGGCAACTTACAGACACTACTTTTATTTTTTTAATAAAAGCAAATTTAATGATGTACCAGGGCTACACTCTTTATTACAAAAAAAAAAAAGATAATATTCTCTCATTAGGTTTTAGACCTAAGCTAGTATGCTTATCGTTTTTTAATTTAAATCTTAGTTTTTAAATGATTTTGAGCAGCTTCAACTAATTTGTCTAAAGCTTTCTGATTGATGAATTTGTCACGGGATTCTTGAATTTTTTCAATCAACAGTTCTGGGTGTACTTTCATGAGATCCATCAAGCAATCTGAAAACCGAAACAAAATAATAAGAAGTTTTCGGCACTCCATTATTTGTTATCAAACGATGAATTAGAAAGTTAATTTACCAAAGGTTTGCTTTTGAAATTTTATCCCTGGATCATCTAAATACGTCAACATCTTTGAATAAGCATACTCAATGTGAACGTAATAAAAGGAAAGATCGTAATCTTTTGGGAGAACTTTCCAAATCTCCTTCATCGCCTCGAGAGCCGCAAGACGAACGTCATCATGTTGATCCTCCAGACAAGTCAGTATTTCAGGATTTGTTTTGTGTATGTGCTCTTCTGTAATATAAGATAATTCTTGTCCAATGTTCATCACAAGACAAATGGCTTGCAGAGAGTAAAGTCTCGTTTTGGGTGAATCATCTTCAATCAGATTGATGAGTACGGGACGAACTCTGTCAAACAACCAGCCAAAATGTTCCACTGATACAGATGACTGGAACTTAAATTTGTTATCGCACTCAGTGCCATTGTCTTCACAGTTAACTATTATTTTATTCAGCAGGGCGCACAGACAGCACACAGAAGCAGTGCGTGTAGCTTCGGCCGTTCTTCCAGCAGCCCAGTGTAATCCAGGAATAATAACTTTTTCGAGCACTTGGCTCGCGAAATCGACGAAGGCTTTAATATCGTCCTCTCCGCTTGGCCCGTCCCACTGCTGAAAATACTCTGACAATAAAATGTACTGTTTTAATCGCAACTTTGGATCACCATCGACTAAAGTGGTTTTCTCGAAAAGCAGGTGAATCAGTTCCAAGTTGGCATACGATGCTGATCTCGCATGAGTTAGGCAGGCTTGGAAAATCAAGAACTCGTGAGAGCTGATGTTCCAGGATTCAGGATTTGCTTGAATTGATGTTAAAACGGTCTTAATGTACTTTGCGAAAAGCTCATTAGAGTGATCCAAACTTTCAGCTTCTGAGAGTAATTCCAATAATTTCTTAGCCTTGTCTAGGACTAACGTGTCCAACGACAGGGCAAGGACGGAAAAGATCGTTACGAACAAAGCCTCGGATATGGTGGAACAGTCTTCCTTGCAGACATCAAGGAGCGACTGGCAGCAGTTTAGTACATCTAATTGATAGTGGAGCTTACGATTCAAGCATATGTCACTGTCTTTTAAAAACTGAGCAATTCTTGGTAGTTCAGCGACGAGCTCCTTTCTCATGCAGCCTCTCAATATGCCGGTAAACACCTTCAATTGGCCCTTGGTAGGATTTCCGCTAAGGTCCCGCATCAAAAAGTCTAGCATAACGTTGGCAGGGACGAAGTATGCCATGTACTCAGCCGCGAGCTCAACGTTTTCTACAACCCTTTTGTCCTCGTCGACGCATGCTCTAAAAAAAATTAAACACATTTTAAACGCTTGTTGGTTTTTTTTTACTGAAAATCGTAAACAGGTCCTTACCGATACATAGCAGGAAGTAATTTTTTTACGTAATTCGTAATTTCCTCTTCAACGTTCAGTGCAAGAATGCAGAGCAACTGAGCTGCTCGAACTTTAATGTCGCCTATCCAGTCACCAAGTTCTCGAGACACAGCTGGTATCAATTTACACAAATTTTGTTGGACTATTGTGCGACATCCCAAATTCGGCCTGACGACTGCAAAAATTAAAAATAATGTCAAGAGATTGCAGTAAAGGCATTGAAATTGTAACAAGTTAAAATGCATACTGTTGGCTGGGTAATGGGCCAAGCACTCGGGAAGAAAATCTAACTTGTCTTTGAATTTTTTGTCGGATTCGTTTTCCATGATATATTGTTCACCAACCGCCATCCATAATTTTGACGCCTTATTACGAATATCCGCAATTACGTCGTTCATTCCTGTGAGTAACAGGGGCAGTAACTTGTGCCACCAGCTGTATCTGTCTCTCAGTTCCATCATCCAAGTTCCAGCCACCTCGACAACAGCTAAAAAATAAACGATCGATGTAAATAAATAAATTTTTTTTCTACATTCCAAATAGAGAACATTAAATTGACAATACCTGTTCTGACGGCACCAGACTGATCAAACATTCTCTGAGCCATTGGTCCTGCCACAGTTTCCATCAGCTTGCTGTCGCCGTAAATCAACACTTTACCTATTGTTTTGACAGTAGTTGTCCGTACCTTGTGATGCTGATGAGCCACATTACTCAGTATCGGCTTAACAAAAACCCCGGAACGGTTATTAAAATCATTTGGTAGAACTTTAGCGACTTCACAGATACATTCGCAACTTTCCTGCTTCACTTTTGGATACTTATCGGTTACAGTTCTCGTCAAAATTGTCACCAAATCTTCAAAATAAGCAGTCAGTTTGTCTTGATATTTATCTACGACTGCTCGCAATAAGATAATACATTTCAGCCTTACTTCTTCAGACGTCTCGATCAACTCTTGTGGTCCCAAACGTTTCGTGATGATAGGGATCACGTACACAATATTCTTATCAGAGCACGGCAAGTGCAATATAAACTTTTTCAGAATCTCGAGCGCCAGGTCTCTGCAGACCTCTATTTGATCGTGTAAAGTACGAACAACAGGCCTGTGAAATGTTTCCCACAATTGTAACACATCTTTTTCGTCCATAGTTCCAATAGACTCCACATTTTGCAAAATATCTTTGAGCACTTGTTTCCTTTTGAACTTGTCCTCTGATTGAAGACACAAGCAGATTTTATTGGATTCTTGTAACAAAGTCATCTTTGCTTTCTGTAATTGGCATTAACAACTAAAGCTATCAAAAGTATGATGCATGTCTCGCAAGTAAACAAGGTTGCTAGGACAACGCACTTGTTTGTAGCTATGTTTCGAATAATAAAAATAAAGGACATCCTATCACTTCACTTTTATTTAAATTGAATACGATTCACAACTTGTGAATCATAAGACAAACATGGAATTTGATTGAAATTTCAATATATTTGATGTGCAATCTATACATTAAGATAATTACAGTTTATAGACCTAGCCGTTAGTACACAAAAAATAAAATAAAATAAAAAATAAATAAAAAGTAGAAATAAGCAAGGCCTAATAAAAACACAGTTTCAAATAAATCTATGAAACTAACGAAAAGCATCATTATTTTGATGAAAAAAAATCATAAGTATCTTAAAAATCTATTCAAAAATAAAATGCTATCAAATGGTAAAATACACATGATTTTAAGACTGCTTCCCTCTGGAATGAAAGTCGTTCTCGTGTGACCTTTACTATCGCACATTTGGTGGTTGCATTATAATATCACACTTTGGTTAAATACATATAAAAATATGATAGAAAATTATAGAATTGAATTATGCTCCAACATAGTATTTACGTGTGAGTGTGAGTGAACAGAATATTTTTCTCTATCTTTTTTTTTTCTTCTGTCTTGATAAGGGCTCATCCTCAGTGAGCGCATGTGATGTACATATGTATACAGGTATCTTGAAGACGTTCTAGTCCTCCAGAGTTACGTTTTTGAATAAATATGACATCGACTCCTTGTTGTGAATACGACGTATTGCTTCTGCCAGCAGAACACTTATATCTACAGTTTTTATCTTGTGACACTGCATTTTTTGGAGTTCATGTGGAATTGTATTGGCGACTACAACCTGAAATTAGAAAAATTGATTGCACAAAAAATTCGTTTTAATAATGTATAACTTAGTCACTTGCACGTAAAATCAAAATAGCTCGGAAACTTGGGAAATCGTCAATTGTACAAGTAAATTTTATTCTCCAACCATCCAAGATTAACTGTGCTGATAAAAAAAATATTTTTATGCAAATTAAAAAATATACCTCATCAATGGGCGATTGTTCAATAAGCCTGGGTGCATCTGAGCTGAGCAATCCGTGAGTCGCAAGTACATAAATTTTGTAAGCTCCACGCTCTTTAAGTACTTCAGATGCGGCAACAAAAGATTGCACGTCATCAACCATGTCGTCAACCATAATAGCTATGCGTCCAGCGACGTCGCCTACTACATTGATTGGTGGCTTCTCCTTGGCCGGATGTACTGGTACTCCAACACCGACTTGCATCGTCCTCAGAGACGAGAGAGTGGGTGGCGAATAGCGTCCGTCATTCATGTCTGATTCGGATTCGCGCTGCTCCCCGTGAATAACTGCGATTCCAAGACGAAGACGCTCTGCATAGCTTGTTGCCTTTTTAGCGCTGCCTGGGTTCCGAGCGACTATAACTGAGTTACGGAAGTCTGGAATCTGATAAAAAGTTTTTTAATGCTTCAGGAGCAGAATCAAATGAAACTTCACGTTCTTTATATGCATATACCAACCGATTCTTGTACATACTGAAGCAGGAAAGGACTGGCCCTTAAGTTATCAACCGGACAGTCAAAGAATCCTTGAATTTCTTTCTGATGGAGATCCATTGTGATAATGTGGGTCAAACCACTTTTGCACATCATTTTAGCCAACAGCTTTGAAACAATACAGCCTCTTTTGCGCATTTTGCACTGTTTTGAATATGGAAGATATGGGATAACACCGACGATGCTTTTAGCTGAAGATGTTTTGCAGGCATAAGCCATGATTAAAAGCTCCATTATATTGTTGTTCACATCTTTTGTACCAGTTTGTACTATGTAAACATCCTTGCCTCTGACAGAATCGCCAATTTCGACCATTGTTTCTCTGTTTGTCTTGTAATACACAGCACAACCTCCATTCTTAACTCCTAAGCGACTGGTAAAAAGAAAATTATACATTAATTCCAATACAAGTAGAAAGAAAGACAGACAGTAATATAAAATGTATTCTTACTCAGCAATTAAATTAGCTAATTCAGGATGAGAATTTCCAGCAATAATCACAATATCAGTTGATACTGGCCTATCCATGTTGATGCTTTAAACTTGATACTACAAAAATATCACACCTAAAAATGCAAAGTATATTTATCAATCAGAAAAATATCTTTAATCAATGAAAAAAATTGCAACAAACCTAAAAGTACAAGATCGATAATCGTCGCTCGAACAAAGTAGTTAAACAACCAATAAGTTAGCTGAAGCCCCGGTATATATACATTTACATAATATGCTTAAAATGCAAAGAAAAAAAAAGCCAAGCCGATTTAATTATACAGATAAAAGAGAGCATGTAGATCAGTCGATGAGTGCATGGCGCGGTTTTTGCGTCGTGAATGTCGTGATACGTGCACGTGTGCTATGTATATACCAAAATAAAAATGTTGGAAAATATTTCTTAGCATTGTAAACAAGTAGGAAGATCTATTACGACGTTCAGTCTTGATTTTTTGGGATCAAAACCAACCTTCTCTTAGCTACTGTTTTCATGACGTCTGTTCATATGCATGCTGTTTATTATTGCAGCAGACTGCGCAAAAGATTTACACTCTTATATTCTTACCTATGCTGCTCTTTCACGTTAAATAAGACTCCTCGAGTCAAATGGTGGCTTCATTCCCTGATAGACACTTTTCTCCAACTCTCCAACTTTATTTACCCATGCGCGTCGCCGTTGCGGAGGAAACTGAGTTTTGGAGATATATAAACAGCTGTTTATCTCATGGCTACCAACCTGACGTCAAGATCATCAGGAATATTAGATTCTTTGGGAGTAATCGAGGAGCTGGAGGTTTTTCACCGGACTTTCGATGGAATCGGATAAAAACGGGCTTAATTTAAGCCTTATAAGTAAGTTCTTGATCCACACAGTACCCCAATGCCTTCAGAATGTCTCGAATTAACTAGGTCCTGGCGATGGTTTTGTGTGGTAAAATAACTTTGAAAACCGCATTTTTTTCAGTTATTTCACAATATCTCGAAACAAAAGGTTGTAGTGAAGAGATTTTTGGATGAAAGTTGTTCAGTTGATGATTCTACGTAGAGATTAAGTGCTATAAATAGGTAAACAAATTGTTACTCCTAGAAAACAAGTTAATGATAATGCGAAATTGGGATGTTTCATTAGTATTTAGTATATTGTGAACTAAAGGCTCCCGCTCCGGTACCCACAAAACAATATGGCGACCAATTGCAATTTAAAAGTTGAAACTTTGGAAGTTTGCCAATCCAGTCACCGATGAAACCAACAATTGGAATCGTCAGGTAATACAATACATTGCAATGTACACATTTTCAATAAGTAATGTTGTCAATTTGCAACTTTAATAGGGGGCAGCCCTCCGGGCCTAAAGTATCTTAGTATCTTTCCGCCTCAGGAAACAAAGTGTGTCCTCGGGCGCAAAACAGCACTTTGCGCCCTTGGCATTCTCGGCAACATACAAACATATCGTTCGCAATTCGTGCGCGTTACTCGTGTCCTCGTATCGTATGTACACTTTGAGCTCATAATAAAAAAATTTCACTGGAATCAGATTGTACTTACTTTTGTCCAGAGTCCAGCCACTCGAGAAGGCCAACGGAAAATTATTCAAACTGCAGAAATTTAATAAAAGAACAAGTGGTGTGTACTTACCGTGTATGGTAGTGGCCGCCATCGCCGGCCGGTCGTTTTGTGTTTTGGAATCGCAGTCTACGCTGTCTGCAGCTGCACTCAAGCAGCTCAAGCTGCAGCACTTGACTGGACTTGACTGACTTGACGAGGATCGACAGTCGAGGACGTTGATCGGTTTTTACTCCTAAACTCAGCTAACTCGTCGGCCACAGTACGGTCCAACTAAACTTTCCTCTGCTGCGCTACAAGTGCCTTCAAAAATCGGTATGTAAGCGAATTGGTTATTGTTATTTATTAGTACTTCAATAACATTAAGATATACTCGGTTTGTGTTTTACGTGGTGTGAAAAAAAGACCGCATAGCCCTAATCATATAGATCGGCCAATCAAATCAAATGTTTTTCCTATGTTTCAACAAGTGAACTTTTTGAAAATGATTTTTTTTCCACACGGCGAGTCAGTTACGGGCCTCGCGAAAAAATAAAAAATTGTTGCTCCGTTAGCTCTGTACGAGTACACCGCCCATAAAGAAATACTTGGAGAAAAAAAAGCGTATAAAAAGATCACATTCGCATTTTTCACACTGTTTGATATTTACTCGTATACTTTAATTATCGTGTAAGACGTACTAACATATTATGAGAAAAAATAAAGCACTATTAGACATAGTGTTGATAACTGATAAAAATATTTTTTACGTACATACCTGGACCCTGAACATTTTTTTGCAATGTTTTTCTTGCGAGGAACCTTTTTTACGCGATTTTGATTACTTAAACTTTAATTTTTCACGTTTTGGGTTGAGTAACATTTTTCCCAGACAGTTGCATCGTGTCTTTTGTCAAAACTTGTATATATTTGCGTTTTTATATACTCGAAAACGTGCTCGCACTATCGTCTATCATCGAAGCACCACTAAAAAATGCGATTCTCGAGCATGTCGCGCTCAGCCGGCTCAGCTCGCTCAGCCTTGCAGGTTTGAACTTGCCCGAACAGGCAACAGAAATTCTAACTCTGTATCTGTCGACTGTCATCCGCCTGCACATCAGCCATTTGTAGGAGTTTAAGTAAATTACGCGTGAAAAATATATAATGTAGTCTGCCGGCCCTCTCTTTCTATACTATAATTTCTCCGCATGCACGTTGCACACTCTCAAAACAAGCAAAGGAGCGCGAAATCGTAGCCGTTGCCGCCGTTGCTCTCTCATGATTTTTCAGTTCAGTCTGTTCAGTACTGAAAAGAGCGACAGTTTTGACACTTCAAAACGCATTTTAACGTTGTCGAGTACAGAAACAATGTAGTGCCGTGTTTTTTGTTTTGTGTGTCTATAGGAAACATTTCGCCTGTGTTCCGTTCCGTCCTTCAGTTGTCATCGCCAGTTGTCGCGACTCTTTTCTGATGTTTTTCTCGGAAACAAAAGCTTCCTAACCTGCAGGTCACATCTGTGTATTAAAAATCACTTTTTTTTCCGTCATCCTTTATCTACATCTGATTTCGGTGCGTTGACGTTTAGCGCGCGCGTTCATGTCTTGTGAAAGTAATAAGCGTGCAGGGCATGAAGAACGTTTGTCTGATTTAGTTTGACATTCATCATCCATAGGACGGAAAAGACCCAGCAGCCGAGGTCATGGCTGCAGAGAAGCTCAGCCAGGGCAACAAGCGAAAGACGACCAACGAGGATGAATCCCCGACGCAGAAGCGCCTACGCAAGGCCATCAATGACAGCTTTGATGACGAGCTCGACGATAGCGCGGTGATTATTCGTTTTCATTTCATTGACAGTGTAAATTGCTGGTCGGGATCGTTTGATTGTTTAAGTATACACATTTAACGAATATTTTGTTGTGGCTTTTTTCGATTGACGTTTTCTTCCCATTGTTAAAAAGGATAACTTATCCAATTTAGACAATATTTCAAAATGTCATTTACGAAAGTGCTAAAAACAACATGGTTTTGTAACGAAAGTACATAGGAATTTTTTATTTGCAGATGGTGTCTGGCAAAATTACGCGCGTTTTCATGAAGAACTTCATGTGTCATGATGCCATGGAAGTGAATTTAAATCAAAGAGCGAACTTTATTGTTGGTGCCAACGGCAGTGGCAAAAGTGCCATTCTCACAGCTTTGACAGTTGGTTTGGGAGCCAGAGCTAAAGTTACCAACAGAGGACCATCCATCAAAGGTAAGAATCAATGTCTTTAGCTGAAGCTGTACAAAGCTTTTTTATGGACTCCAACAGAAACCTGTGTAAATTTTTATAGAATTCATCAAAAGAGGAAAAAGCTCTTGTCTTATTGAGATATCCGTTACAAATGAGGGCCCAATGGCTTACAAATATGAAAACTATGGAAATATCATCACCATAGTTCGTGCCATCTCACAATCTACTTCAACGTACAAAATTAAAAACTGGAGAGGTATGTTACTGAATTCACACAGGTAAACTTTCTGATTTGTTAAATATCAACAGTAATTTCCAAAGCTATTTGTAGTACAAAATCTTTTATTGATAAAAAATTAAATCATAGTGATATTTCATGAAATCCTGTTTGTCTTTAGGAGACACAATATCTAACAAACGGGAAGAGCTTGATAACATTATCCAACAGCTGAATATACAAGTAGACAATCCAATTTCAGTATTAAACCAAGATGTGTCCAGAACGTTTCTAGTATCGGCTAATTCTAGTGATAAATACAAGTTATTTATGAAAGCAACTAGACTAGACGTTATTGGTGAAAACTACAGAAAAGCCGGGGAGTCGAGTGAAACAACTAAGCAAAATCTGCAGGAAGCCAGAAAGCATCTTTCTGAAAATGAAAATGACATAGCAAAAATTAAGAAGAAGCTTAAAGCTCTCGATTCTCTTGTAGAAACCCGTGAAGAGTATGGTAGTATCCAAACAGAAATTCTATGGGCTGCGGTAAGTATATCGATAAATTTTAGTAAAACTCATCATGGACATGGATTAATTCAATGTATAATTTTTAGGCGATCCAAGAAGAAAAAAGGTTGTTAGATATTGATGCCAAGATAGAAAGCCAACAAGCTAATGTGGAGAAACTAAAAAATTTAGAGACGTCAAAGGCTACCAAGGAACAAGAATTTGATGTTAAAATAGAGTATATAGTTGATTTTTTTTAAGTACTATAATTTTCTCAACATTATGCAACAACATTTATAAAATTGTTGTTTTGTAGAGAATTAAAAAAGGAAATAGCTCAACACGAATCTGAAGCGTCTGGAAGTGAGGCCAAGCTGAATGAAGTCAAGCAAAGTTTCAAGGAAGCTAGTAAATTGCATGATCAGAAAAAAGAAAAATTGAGAGCTATTCATCAAAGCATTAAAAGAAAAGAAAGTGAAATATTCGACGTGACAAAAGAAATTCAACGATTAGAAAAGTATAAGCAAAATAAAAAAATTTCATTTCATTTTTTCTTTTAATTATTATCAATTTTTTTTAGGGCAAGAGGTGGTGCTGAAAGGCAAACACTAACTGAAGAACTCACAAAGTGTGAAGACGAACTTGAAACAGTTGGAGCTACTTTGCAAACAAAACAAACTGAACTTTTGCATCTAGAAGAGAATAAAAGGCGCCTTGATCAAGAATATCATAATGCTTCGATGGACGTTGAACATAAAAAAATTAGTCTGGGTACTTATTTCCAAATTTACAATTTGTAAATGTGTAAACATTATTTCATTGTTTGATCTCTTTTATTTCAGCAAAACTGCGGCAGAAAATAACTGCTTTCAAAAAACAATCTAGTGATGTCTTGACAATTTACGGACACAACATGCCTCGTCTTTTAAAACGAATCGAAGAAGAGCATGAAAAAGGAAGGTTCAGACATAAGCCTGTTGGTCCTTTAGGTAAAATTATGTTCGTTAAAGTTTCACGTCTGCTCATGAGAAAATCAATATTTTCCTCGGCTCTTTCCAGGACATTTTATTAAAGTCAAAGATCCACGATGGATACCAGCAGTGGAAAATCACTTAGGATTTGGAACACTTGCTTCATTCTGCGTGGATAACATCCAAGATAATCGTGTTTTAAGTGCGATAATGAACGAAGTATTCAGAGGAGATCGTATGCCTCAAGTCGTCATAAGTAGATTTTTCGACAAAGTAAATGGAAAATTTTCAATTACTTGGTTTGAAATGCATATTGTTTTGAGTTCTTGACTCAATCCTTTTTTATCTTGCAGATGCATAATGTAAGTGAAGGCTGTACAAATTCGCCAAGGTATATGAATCTTTTAGATGCCATGGAAATGTCTCATCCTGTCATAGCCAATTCTTTGATCGATCAAAGAGAAGTCGAATGTATACTATTGATTCCAACGTCTGAAGAAGCATGTGATGTTATGATGGATGAAAGAAAAGTACCGCGAAATACTAGACGAGCGATCACAATGAATGCTGATTTGTTTTACCCAGATCCACAATACAGAACTTATGGTGGCAGTGTCACCAAGCCAAGATTCTTGCAGGTGTCTACTAGTGATGCTATTCAGTAAGTATTCCATTTCAGTCTTGTAACAAATTTTACAAACTTTTTTTACCATCAAAATCATTTGTTGTTCACAAGGTCGTTACAAGAAGAAATTGGTGTAGCTGAAGATGAACTACGTCTCGCTGAATCACAGTGCCAAAGTATTCGTGAAAGAAAGCAACTAAGTGCTCAAGAACTGGGTCAAGTTCAAACTCAAGCTCGAAGTTTGATGCAGAATCAACAAAATTTAAGAAACAAAATTGATAGACTTAAAGATCAACTTGACACTTATAATGATGAAAGCGTAAACGCATTCGTAAGTAGTAATGCAAACTGGATACAGTATTTAAATCTTTTTAATGATTTTTTCTTACTAAATACATGTATTTTCAGAAAACAGAACTTGAAATATGTCAAAAATGGTTAACAGAGAAAAAAGAAGAAGAGAATGGCATGGCATCAGAATTTAATGAATCAAAAAAACATCTCAATACCTTGAATGATGAATGCAAAATGCAGCGAGATCTGAAATTAAATCTTGATGCCAAATTACAACCAATCAAGGTAATTTTTTTTTTTTTTTTTTATACATATATATATATATGTAAATTTGTCATTACTCGGTACCTCTTTTCAGGACCACATTAAAGAACTGAAAGATGAAAAAAACAGGCTGAATGTGTCGAATAAAGGTGCAGCGCGTAGAATGGAAGAAGCCAAACAGATCCTTCAAAGGTTAGCAGGTGATCATGAACAGCAACAACGGGTCGTTAATTCAAAGATTGAAAGTGCCGAAAATGCGTGTCCAAGAATGGAAACGACGAGGTAATTTCATTATATTGATTATAATAATTTTGATGATTAACAATTTGATATTCTAATAAAATTAAAATTATTTTTAAGATCAATTAGTGAATTGAACAATCGATTAAAAGAATTAAAAGTGATGATTGATACTATGGAGAGAGAGCACGGGTCGAAAGATGAACTTTTAAAAGAGTTGGAAGAAAAACAAAAAATGTTCCAAGGTGTCCGTGAATTTGCCGTAGAGTTGCAAAGGAGTAATAACGTAAGTTGCGTTTTTATAACTACTTAAATTTTCTCATACCATAGGTTATCTCTCTTAACTTAATTGATTTCCAGAAACACATGGATCGTTTAAGAAAACGCAAGGCGTTTTATAACGAAATGAAAAAAAAAATAAGCGAGAGAGTACAGAAGTCATTCTCGAACATTTTATCTCTTAGAAATTACAAAGGAAAAATAACAATCGATCATCACAATAAAGAACTATCACTTGAAGTAACTCCAAAAAATGACGCCAAACGAGCAACTAATGATGCCAAAGCCCTTTCAGGTGGTGAACGTTCCTATTCTACTATAGCCTTTATTTTAGCATTGTGGGATAGCACACGATTACCATTCTATTTTTTGGACGAATTTGATGTATTTATGGTAATATTATATGGAATTGAAGTGTACAAGAAGCACAAACACATGTTATTCTAAAAAAAAAAAAATTTTGCAGGATAAAATTAATCGTCGTGTGATTTTGGATATTCTTTTGGAACATGCACAAAGTCATCCTCATAGTCAGTTTGCTTTTTTGACTCCACTAGATACCTCGCATATCATAGCTGATAACTCGATAACTATTCATAGGTATATTTTTTTCAAGCAAAAAAAAAATTTTGTTTTTGAAAAACTATTGATCCTCTATTACTTAATTTCCAAAATTAATTTTTCAGGTTGGCTCCCCCAGAGAGATCATCATAAAAAAAAAATCATTTAAAAAAGTAATAAGTTAAATTATTTAATTAAGTGTTCGTTTTTACTTCGATTTCATTTAAAGAGTTTCAAGTTGAATTCTTCGAAGTTTTCGTTTTTCCTTGTTTCATAGGTTTATATTAGAAAACCTGAATGTTCATATTTAATAATTAATGGGTTTAGTTTTGTACTGCGAGTTCAAAGTGTTTGCAAGTGCCTGATCTGGTGCCTTTTTGTATAAAAAAATGAAAAAAAGGAAAAATTATCTGTACGAACTCAATAAACAAAAATCGTACTAATTTGAAAACAGTTTGTTCCCCTTTTTTTTCCCTGATTCGTGAATTAAATCTAACGCTGTGTAAAAAGTAAAAATAAATGAGAGGCTTGGCCTGTTGTTGAGAAAATATAACTTGCAATATCAAAATTTCTTTCATCGTTAAAAACTTTAAGATCAAGATTTTGTTTGAAACAAAAAATGTATATCCGTAAATTTGTGTCCCGTGCAGACACACATACACATAATAAATAACAGCGCTTGTACATATATAAATATTTGATAAGATGTAACATTTATGCAATACCAGATATTATATGGATCATTTTACATATACTGCGATATTTTTCATGAAACCATGAAAATTGAGAAAAATGAGTGATGTTTCACGTGATGAAGCCTCTATATTCGTTTTATGATTGGCTGAGACTGGTCAAACGCGGGTAAACGAAATCGAGATTATGAAAAGTTAAAAAAAAATTAAAACTTTCTGTTGTGATATATCTTAGCTAATCATTTGATTTTCCTTAAAAAATCATGAAAACATGAAAATGAATATGATTTAATAGCGGGGGTTGGGCTTGGGGCGCGCGCAGGGGGCGGAGCCCCCTAGTGTTCATAAACAACTTCAATCTTCTTGATCACTTCTGTTGATGTTGCAATCGTGTCGATGTCACAACAAACATCGGTTCATATGTGATGTACTTTTTCCCTACTTAGTGAGTTTAATTGAATAATGTTTCACGTAAAAAATCAAGATTCAAGCATAACGTAATTTTTTTAGCATTATTTGGTAATTATGGCCGTTTATACGTGCAAGTAAGTTTTTGATCTAAAAATTTCGTAGGCCAAGATTGTCTTGAAGGAGCAGAAAACGTGAACATTGAGAACACTTATTCAATTAAAAATTTCAGTTAAAACAAGAATGCAGGCTAACGGCGACACGTCCGAGAGACGATTCAAAGTGGAATGCAAGCTAGAGGCAGAGCTAGCTTCTTTGGAAGCTCTGAAGGAGGCCCAAGAGCAGAGCAAAAAGTTAACCAATGGTATGGTGGCCATCCTATCATCCTTAGAAGACAGATTAGCTACCCTTCGTCGCACAATACTCCCAGTTTACAATGAGACTGGTAATCTTCAAACTCAGCAGCACAGTAAGTTTATTTTTTATAATTTCCCAAGTGGTGCGGCCGGTACAGAAGCATCAAAATATGTTGATAATGCTCTTGTCTCAATGCACAGATATTGAAAAAACTTTGGCCATACTAAGTCATGCAATTAGTTACTACGGAGTCTGTCAGGAGGTAGAAGGTTCTGTTCGTGGGGGACCCAGCGGTGTGGGTAGCCTGGATGGATTCTTAGATTCAATGAACCGCCTGTATGATGCTCAGCGTTATTTCCAAAAAAATAACCCGAGCTCCGTAGAGTTGGAGAACGTGTCGACTCTCTTTGGCACAGGACTTGAATCCCTTTACTCTGAGTTCAATGACATCTTGGCAAGACAGAGTAAACCAGTACTACCCATAGTTTTGTTAGATTTGATCGGTTTGGATGAGGACACCAGTAATGAGGATGCACCACAATCACTTTGTCAGCTGCCTGAAAGCGCACTTGCTGATTTGGTCAAGATTTCGGGCTGGCTAGAGGAAAGGGGACATCGAAGGCACACTAAGATTTATGCCACAGTACGCTCCGCTGTTGTACTCCGCTCCCTGCAGTTGATGAAGGAACACCAAAGGAGCGCCAGTGGAGGTAGTACTCATGCAGCTAGTCCTATGCCTGTTGGTGTTTTTTTTAATCCGTTGTCTCGTTCAAAAGGTATAAGAAAGATATATACTTAATATCTCAAAAACTATTTCAGAAGACGAAATTTGCCCACCGCCATTCGCTAGGTGCAGCAGAGGCAGCAGGCCGTCGAGCATCGCGTCGTCTTCAGCTAGTTCTCGAAAAGAAAGCCAGCAAAATGCTCCTGAAAGCCTCGCAAACAACCGGTCTCTCCTTTCCCAGTTCTCGAAAATCCGCAGCGAGCCCAGCCGGCCACCACCACCACGGCAACGACGACGCGGCTCCCGTTGATGAGCAGGAGATGGAGAATTACCTGTTGCTTGCGGCTGGACTGCACAAACTAATGCAGGCCGAGCGCACCCTTATTGGCCGCATACTGCCCGCGACTCTACAGCTGCAAGTGCTCGAGGCTACTGTCAGGGATGCTATGGACCTTGTAGCTCACGACGGTGAAAAAATTGCAGCTCGAGCCAAGCGCTGTATCGCTAGAAGAGATTTTACGGCTGTGCTTGTGGTCTTTCCGATACTCAAGCACCTAGAGGAATTGAAGCCAGATTTGGAGAGGACGGTAGAGGGCTGTGAATACGCTCTTAGGTCCAAGTTTGCCTCCGTCATTCAGACCCTCACGGATACTGTAGGATTTTTGTCTTCCTCTTTTAACAGACTAGTGTGAATAATTTATTAAATGTGTGTTACGCTGTTGTTTCAGGGAGCGCAAGCGCTGGAATGCTTTGGTGAAAACGTGCGCAATGAATCGGGCTCTGCATTGCCTAAAGACGGAACCGTAGCAGAGAGCACAAGTAATACACTGATTTTCTTGGAACAGCTGACCGAGTATACGGATACCGTCGGTGCTGTTCTCAAGAGACACAACGAAACCGATTCTTCTGGTGCTCTGAATACCAAACAAAACGAACAGCAGTGCAGAACTGCCTTGGGTCTCTACATAAGTAAGTATTTCTTTTATTTTTATTTATTAGTGTGATTAAACAGTAATGCGGAGTTTCGATTACAAATTCTTATTGCGTATTGTATCCATCATGAAAAATCAAATGCTGATATAGCTGATTGGACAATTTCTTAGTGAATCATGACAGACCGTCTACAGCGTTCTAGTCGCGTTGACAGCTTTTATAAAGATATACCCATCATTCCATCAATGACTCATCTCTTTGAGCACTCGACCGTTTAAACAACGTGTGTGACTCAGATAATATTCTTAGTAGCCTCCTCCTTTTCAATCGAATACCCATTCAATTTGTACTTTATAGAACGCGTGCTGGCTCTGCTGAACTTGGCCCTAGTTAGTAAAAGCGATACCTCATACTCGGACCCTGCCTTGCGTGCCCTTTTTCGCCTGAACAATCACAATTACGTGATCAATGCGCTCAGGAGAAGCGCACTGATGGAATTGCTGCTACTGGCCGAACCGAGTGCCGAGCAGACCTACCTCGATCTACTAGTGCGCGATCGCGCGACCTACGTAACAGCAACTTTTGCCAAAGTTCGTGGGCATATCGAGCACAACGATGAGCCAGGTAAAAAATGCCGAAATTGTTATGGCTTGATGATGAAAATATTTCGACACATGCATTTAGGAAGTTGAAAAAAAAAATTATGATGATAAAACTCTTGCAAAACAGGCTCAAAGGTGCTCAAAGAGCGCTTCTCTGGCTTTACTCGGGAGTTTGAGGAAGCGGCAAAATTCCAACGCACGTATGCCGTACCAGACGCTCAGTTACGCGAGGAACTACGCAATGAACTGCGCCAGTCTCTAGTGCCGCTCTACACGACTTTCTACCACAAATATCGGCATACCTCGTTCTCCAAAAATCCAGCCAAGTACATCAAATTTAGCCCAGAACAGGTGGCCACTACTATCGATACGTTCTTCGATACGGCTGCCTGAATGTGTTAAAGTGACAAGCTTTCTTGTTAATTTTTCAAATGTTGAACTGTTGATAGCTTTTTTTTTTTTCCTGTTAATTTTGAAATAACAGGAAGATTTTATATTTTTCTGATGCAACACTCAGATTGATCATCAAGCTGAGATCACTTGCTGCAGTATAGGGCTCTGTAATAGACTGTACAATAGAAAAAATCCATAAGACCTATTACGAATTCTGTTACTAAGGTTTTTGACTTGGATCGCATGGAGCTTTGGAGCTTAACTACTATCTAATGCGTGATAGATATGGGATGGACTTAGCACGGCACCTTGTGGGTTCTAAATGCTGTATTGCGTTCGATGTAATCCAAGCCTTAGTTGAAAGTTGTATCATATTTTTTCCTTGTAAATTTTCATATCGTTACACTAAGCTACGAATGATTAATGTATACACGAATAATGTACACACATATTGCAAGTCTGAAAATTTTAATTGAATAGAAACTTCTTATTTTAACTTAAAACAACATTTTTATTGAATCCCTGTTAATAAAAAACATGTATGGAACACCCATTTAATAAAGCAAATTCACGTACAATATCTAGGTTTTTTCTTGTTATTTTAGTCGGACTGAAACAAGATTAGTTTTATTTGCACGTTTAAAAAACGTGTTAAGAGTAGTAAAAAGTTTTTTTAATCAGTAAGAGGCATGTGTAAACTACGCATCATATTTCAGTCCAGTCTCGGTTTTCATACATGTATGTATATATAAAACCATCAACGTTTTTTTAATCCTTGATTCAGATTCGGTTAGTGGCTTAGCTTAATAAAATTGATAGCCAATATGAACTTGAGCAATTATATGTACAATTGTATTCGCTTTTAGGTTTTTTCCGCTTTTTATGCATGATGTGCATTAAAAAATGTTCTATTTTCTCTCCTTTTATTACTGTAAATTATTTTTTTATTTCCAACAAATACTTTCATGCATTCGCTCTGATAGTTATGTTATATCTCTGCTCTTCCCGTGTTCTTTCATTTTATTTTTCACCATTCTTTTCTGTTTCAATCATCTTTACGTCCATACACTCGAGTGAACGCATTGTGCGTATGTATATTAAAGACAAATAGCACACAACGGTCATAGATCAGAGAAGAGCGGCATTGGATATATAAGTATTATTACACGTACATTCTCATGCATTATTTAAAATTCACTTTTACGATTCGCGCGCCTTAAGCCTAGTCTAAAAATTACACAGTTAACTTACATAGTCGTCTATTTTTTTTCAGAGCGTGAATGTATAATATATATATATATTTATACATATATAATTTTGTTAATAGATAATTATTATTAGTTATTAATATAATCTAATATACTGTACACAATCGCTTTAAATCTTGACGCTCTTTCTTCTCTTTTTCTTTCTCTTCTACACTTCATAATTCAGAGACTTTATTTTCTAAAGTCGACCGTTCATATCTCCCTTACTACCCTTTACAGAAGCAAGGGGGCAAACTTTCAAATAGTAACAGAGACAAGAAGTGTAAATTGTGTGAAACCCTTTACCCTTATTTGTTTGCATATTCACTGGAAATACTGAGGTACAGCGTTGGAAGTCTTCTTTCCTCCCCTTTGTTGCGCATTAATTTTATTTAGTTTAATTTTAATATTAAGTTACTTATTTTGTTCATACGTTTTATATTGCGTGCATTTTTGCATGCTTGTTATACTAATGATATTCTTTTGATAAAAGTGATTACGCGAACGTACGGTTGATTTGTTCTTTTTGTGCGATTTGACATTTTCTGATGTTTAAAAGTTCATAAATATTAATGCAAGGGATTCGAGAAGTATTTTGCGGAGCTGTCTGTGTCTTTTGAAAACGGTGGCAGCGACATAGCCATCACCGTCATCATTGTAGTCTTCCCAGCGATTTATATTGCGCGCAGCTACGTAAAATTTAATATTATAGGATGCAACATTTGCGTTTTGGCTTCACCAGTAAAACAGGACAAAGTACGGCTCGAATCGCCTCGTCAAACACTGTTTTTAGTCCTTTTTGCGTTAAAGCAGAACATTCCAGATACTTCACTGCTCCGATTTCTTTTGCCATTGTCAGACCCTGGAATCCAAAAAAGATGATTGGTTTATCATTGTCTTACTAGATTTAAATTTATTAACATGTTATAAATGAGCAATCACAAAATAGTATAGATTTTCAACATTTCATAAGCCCATTGCAAAATCGGAGGAAAAATCATTATTTTAAGAAATATCATAACACGAAAAATTATTCCCGTACAAGATAGACCTAAAGCCTTTATGAACTTTTGTATAAATTTTGACTAGATGGTTTTATTTGTTTTAATTATTTGTTGGTTTACAAATTGATTGAGGCGTACATGAAATAATAAAAAATTACTGAACAAAATAATTTGTTACCTGTGGATAAGTGATAGGAGCAAGCTTTTTGTCCTTTAATCTCTCAATAGTTTCCTTGTCCTCGCGCAAATCAAGCTTTGTCCCGACCAAAATGATGGGTGTTGAGGGACAATGATGACGTACCTCTGGATACCATTTGGCTCTCACATTTTCAAAACTAGCTGGATTTACCAGTGAGAAACAAATGAGAAACACATCAGTCTGTGGGTAAGAAAGCGGTCGCAGCCTGTCGTAGTCCTCCTGACCAGCTGTATCCCAAAGTCCCAGATTTATGGGCTTTCCATCAACCATAACATTGGCAGAGTAATTGTCAAAGACTGTTGGTATGTACTCTCCAGGGAATGCATTTGTTGTATAACTTATCAATAAACAAGTTTTACCCACAGCTCTGAAAAAAAAGGCACAATGCATCTTTAAAAGTTGTTTGTATTGAATTATCCAACATTTGTCCTTTATGGCTTTTCATAATAGATCAACGCATGTAAGAGCATTGATTAATTTGAAATTACTTTTGTTTGTAAATTGGGAGCACCTATAATATAATATACTGCAAATGGTTTCTGGTTGCAAACAAATTCTTTATAATTAAAAAAAATTGTCAAAACTCAGTCTCGAATTTTTTTAAGTAAGAAATATAAAATCCTAAATAAAAGTGTAAAATTAATCTGGTTCTTCGCCATTGCGCTTTTCTTTGCTTAATTCATAAAAACAATTTTAATGAGATCAAGTACCCCGGTAGACTTGATCTGTATGACTCAATGCATCTGCCATGCAAAGGAGTTCAATATACATACAGCAATTTATCGCTAATTTACTCTCCAGTATTTTGGTTTGAAATGTAGAAAAAAAATACTTGATTGGAAACAATCAAACACGGTTCCCCCCTAATCGAGCGAGGCGTTTGGGCAACCAACAAATTTGGCGCTCAAGTCGAAAGAAGAAAAAAGGAAAGCAGCAGCCTCTGCAAGAACCTCAGCACTCGGAGGTGATAACCAGAGAAAGTTGAGTGTGCGACACGAATTACAAAAAGTGTAAGGCAAGCATCAAACAGGAGAAGCATTGCAAGTATAAGTGCGCTCTGTTCACCACGCCCATGAGGCGCCCCTCGGACGCACGAGAGCAAGTCGCGGAAGAACTTTGTTATGTAGGTTATCCCCCTAGTTATCCGGTGAAAAATTGAAAAACAACGACCATAATATGAAGGCCAAAAGGGAACGTGGACTTCCCGGGGAGCATCGCATTTTTGTACTTACATACATCCAAGTATGTTAATTATCCCCGGGGAGGAGGGGGGAAAAAGAGGAAAGCCATCATCACCAGACTAAGTACCAGAGGAGGAGAGCCCAAGAACAAGCCACGCTTCTTACGTCTCGCTCTCCCATAAATATACCATCATCCACTGTACACACTATAATAATAATAATAATAATAATAATAAGTATATACGTCTCCCTGGCGTGCAACGTATGCACGTTGTTCCAGAAGCCGAGCTAAGCATGCATGCATGTATTATTTAGCCGTCCTCCTTTCGACCAGCTACCTCCTGCGGAGCTCGACGCCCGCGTCCATTGGACAAGAGTCGTGGAGCTCCGAAAACTGGACAGTCGTACAAGGGAGGGAGGAGGAAGGGTCCAACATAAACGGGCGAGAGGGAACCGAGCCCAGCCGGGATATAAGTACTTGTATAGCTTATTCTTGACGTACTTGCTCAAAAAAATAGCGATTGTAAATGATGAAACTCACCCGTCGCCAACGACGACGCACTTGATTGCCTGCATGGTTTTTTTTTTCGACTGGTGCAATAGGTACTCGAGGCGCGCACGCGAGGAAGCCGCTCCAGGGAAGTGTCCCGTTCCGTGCACCACTCAGTGTAACCCTATTAAGTATGCTGGAAAGGCGTAAGATATGCGAGGATGAGACGAGAGTCCTGGACACAAACGGCACGTCGCTGACGCTCTGCTCAGGTCTGCTGTCATAAGTTACTATACACACAGTACTACACACAAGTTTTAGAACGAACGGAGCGAATGACTACTACTCGATGTTTCATATAGATGTATGTACATACGTAAGTACATACCTACTTTTGTGTCCGTGGGAGAGTAGAGAGCGTCGCGGAGAACCGGAGGCCGGAGGCGGAGGGAGCGGGAGTAGGGTAGCGAAGCCGCGAAAGAGATCTGATGTGAAATTGTTGAAAAAAAGAAGAAAAAAGTTCAAGCACGGTATACTTACTTGTGATAATAATTATAAATACAAATATCAAAATGTTATGAATCTTACTAACATGAATGAGCATGCACTCATTTATTTGTGACAAAAGCCGCGAGCGTTACAAAAGCAACAACAGCTTATTATTTGAAAAACAAATCAAATTACAAGCGCGCGTTGAGCAGAGAAAGCAAGGAAGGACAAGAGAATGTGCGTCAGCTATTTTCGTTGAAAAAGTTGAATAAATCCTTTAAATTATTACTTTGTGAGTCACTTGGTTTTGTCCGCATTATTAAACAGTCATTTACGTTACTGGGTTTACTGAACTTAATCTATATGAAATGAACTTAAAATGATGCCGGAGGGCCCTGAGCTTAGAGGTGTGACTCGCACGTTAGTTCGCACAGTGGGATACAATAATCATATACGGATTATTTCACGAAAAGTATTGGATTATTTTACCCAACAGAAGCTAATTTTCAAAACAATTCATGGCGTTTTGACGCGAAGCTTAATAAAAATGTCGTTGGCATAATATGTCGAGCCGATGTGTTGGTTTTGCATATTTTTACGCTTCAGTATTCGAAAGTTTACATTTTTGATGCGGGTAAAAACACTACGTTGCATTTTTCGTAAAATGATCTGTGTATACTGAGATATAATAGTAGGTGTTGGAAAATAAGCACAGATAATAATCCACTCTCCCGAGTCCCGCATGCAGAGGGGACTGCGGCTCCCTTCCTCCGACTCTTTCTTTCTCCCTTCCTTCGTTTGTCTTTATTCATCTCCTCTTTGTGGGATATCCGTTATATGTAAGTATGAAGTATTTTTATGCCTTGTTGGACTCTTTGTAAGTACCTAATACACTCCGCTCAGAGCGCGTTTTTTTTTTATGCATCAACCATGGTTGAAAAAATATCGCGCCCAGACAGATGGAATTTGGCTGGAACTAAATGATCTCTTCCATCGTTAAATTTCTAATTTCTTCTGCATTAAATTATTAGTGTGAATTATTAAATTTCTGTGGAAATTTTATAAGTATGCACACCCCTTGGACACTAACTAAGTGGGCTGAGATTGCTGAGAATATTCATGTTCAATGTTAACAGTTTCCTGCTTCGGGAGAAATGTCCATGGTCCGTAAAAACTGATATGATGAGGAACGCGGATGAAGTAGATTAGAATGTGGCATTTGATTGAGAACTTTTGAAATGACAAATAAAACTGTAACAGAGCTTCCTCTAAAAAATAAACATTTTTATTTTACTGCTACTTTGCGCGATAAATATCGGATCACAAGTCACAACTCAATCTACAATTATTTTGTCAGTTGAGTCGAAAATGCTATCTAAATTTTTTCACTAAATATATTACAGTAGTATCTGAATTTTTGCGCTGAATTATATAGTTGCTATCTTGATTTTTTTTCTAAATTTATTCTCTTCCGATTGATTAATTGAAATCATTTGAGAACATATTTTTCAATTCTGTATTGACAACAGCTGAACAGCATCCAAAAACATTCGCTTCTGTTGTGAATACCGCAAAAGTATCTTTTTTTTGCCGCGATAATGACGTCAGTACTTATATATATATATATATATATAAGTATACTATGATATATACATATACTTTGTAGCAGAAAACTTTCTGGGGGAAGTATATTTTTAGGATGTCTGCTTATTAGGGATGTTGTTATTGTCGTTGGAGTATAAAACAGTATATACCTAAATTATAAAATTGGGGTAAACATATGCAGTGCAGCGAGTAAAATGTTAGGGTATAATATTTTCGGAGGATTTTCTAGGCACAAGCTCAAGGATGTGCGATATTTAAGGTTAGTTGTACACTGCTTCTGATGCCTCCGAAAAATATTGCATATGTAATTGCTTTCAAATGCAGTACGAGGATAAAAAATATTCCAAAACTTACAGCTGCTGATGTCTAAATTGAAGCAAAGCAAACCAAAAATTATCTTACCATGAGATCAAATTCAGCAACTTCCAGTAGGATAGTAACAAGCTGGCATCAACAAGTTTTTGCATTGGACGCCAAATACCATTCCCAGAGAGCTGTAAACACTTCCGGCTTGGGTAATTTTTTGGGCAGCTTGTACATACGTAGAAGGAGTCAGCTGCTGCACGATAAATCATGCAAGGATCCCGAGTTGCAAACACGTTATTTGAAACTTAGATCGGAATTACTTAGGCGTAGATACGGCACTTGCCTAGAAACAGCGAGTTTACCTTCAGAAAAGAGCCTTGATATTAAAGGCAAAGGCAAACCTGCCAACAAGAAAACAGCTGAGCGCTTTGCAGGGGTCCACCACGTTCTTGACCAACACTCTGCAGCTATCTCTATGCTAAAATTCGCAAACAACGACAGATCCAGGTTCTGCTGTGCCTCGTATGATGGAACGATTTCCATTTGTGAAGCAAGCAGTACTCCACCCAAGGTTGTTGCTCTCCTTCAAGGCCACCAAAAGGGTGTTACTGCAGTTGACTGGAGTATGAGCAATGATCTTCTGGTTTCTACTTCTTTGGACTCCACAGTTAGACTGTGGAAAATACATCAAGATTCAAAGACAGACTGTTTAAGGATTACTCTGGATCAAAGCAGAGCAGAACTTCTTTGCTGTGTTTTTGTCCCGACTAATAACAACTTCGTTTTGGCTGGGAACTCGCAGGGACTACTTCAGACTTTAAATGTGTCAACTGGAAAGTTTACAAAGAATGGAACTATCAAAATTGGTGGAAAGGTGAGATTTACTATTAATAACAAATTGATGTAGACTCAATGAAGTAATTAAATTTCTAGATCACAGCACTATCTTGTGAAGAGAGCGGTGGTTCTATAGTATGGGCAGGTAATGACAGAGGTAACATTATATCATGTAGGTTGGAACATGGTTTAGGAAAATTAACAAAGTTACGTAGAATGGAAGGTGCTGGTGGGACTATAACTAGTCTTTCTTGGCGACCATGGTTATCAAAAGACTTTCCATGGCCAACTCTTTTAGTGAGCAGTGCGTGCAATGCTGTGCTTTTATACAGGGTAGCTGATGATCAGGGTTATTTGGTCAGTTGGAAAAGATATCCAATAAAACACAGGTACTTCAAAATTCTAAGAACGTTGTTTTTTTTATAAATAGTATGATTGTAATAAATTTATTTTTCAGGCAGTATTTCATTCGCTCGACATTTTGTCCTCAAATGAGCACGTCTTTAATAGCGACGGGTTCAGAAGACGGTAGTATATTATTATTGGATTCTGCAAGAGATGGCAAGTTTGCCCAAGTTAACAGATTACTTGGTCACTCATCTGCAACATTAACGCTGAGCTTTAATTACGACGAATCTCTTTTAGCTTCTGGAGATAACAACGGTCTTGTTATCCTATGGCGTAGCAGCAATCAGTCCCAGGCATGAATTTTCAAATTTTATACTTTGAAAATAATGTTTTGTAAATATAAATTGTAAATAATACAAAAATAATAATATATTTTTCATATTTAACTTGTACCTTGATTGACGTGTATTTTTAAAATTTACTTGAGCATATAACGAATGATGATAATAATAATAATTAACAAACTATTTCAACGGATTTATAACGTGACCTTGGAATAACGTTGTATCTGATTTTCGAATAATAAAGTAAAACGGCCGATCAATAGTGAGAGCAACTGGTGTTGGCTCGTCAAAGAACGCTTTGGCCATAATAACGATTGCTAAAAGCAAAACGCAAAACAAACGCATTTAAATGATGAGGCATTGCAAAAATTGTACTGTATGTATGTAACTTACCAGTTACAGCGGCAGCCTCGCTACCTTCTTCATTTACTTCGATGAATGCCTTTTGCCTTACTTGATCAACCTTCAAGGGCTCGTCAGAAATCCCGTTAAAATTCGCTTGGTCTCCAAACATGTTCACCAAGCCCAACTGAAATTTTTCAAAGGACAACGTAAAAAAAAAGCACTCCCTCAATTGATTGAGCTTCGACGTAATTTTTACCAATTTAAGGGGCCTGTTGAGCTCGATGTTGCTTTCGATTTTGAATTTCGGCATCGACAGCCGGACCAACCGATTCTCAGCGTTTCTGATTACGCTTTTGTAGTCGAAATTGTCGATGTTCCTCTCGATCCTGTACAATCCATCAACTTCATCGGGCACAATTATCATCATTCTCACATCTCTATTCTGCAATTGCACGTAAAATTGTTTCGTCCATTTTATAACATCGACATTAGCGCGGTAGAATCAAGTAAAGATTATATTAGCAACATTACTTCGTAAGGTATTTCAATGAATCGGGCGTCCAAGTCGTCGAGTTTTCCGTAAGCCAACGTTTCGTTGATCCGCATCATAGGCACGGCTACTTGTCTGTCCGGGGTCACGTGAAAGGGTAGATTTTCCGTAAATTTCTGATCGAATTTGTTAGCCCATCTTGATTTGAAATACAGAGCATTCAGAAGAATCATACGGGTACTTCTGTCTATACCGTCTACAAAAAACAACAACACCACCACGGTTCGTAAGTTCGCCTCGTTAATTCCCCACAGCAAAACTCACCTTCGTCGAGAATTTTCGTGATTTTGTGGTGAGTTTGCTCGTTGACCCAATCGTTCACTTCTTCGACAGCCTTGGCAGGATTGCTCGTGTCTATAGCAGTAGCTTCGGCCTTGAAGAATTGGCTGGTCAGTTTTTTGAAGCTGTTCTTTATTTTCAAAGACTTCTCGATGTAAATTCTATTGGCGATTTCGAGATCCACTTTTTTAGCGCTCTGTGGGGGAAATAAAGTTCACTCTGTCGTACTTGTGTTTTTTTTTTTTTTTTCTTTTTTCTTCCTAAATTAATCGATTGCATGTATAATATATGTATACGATATACTGGGGCGTACATGAAAATCTTGAATGAGACCCTGGAATCCCAGGAGGGCGAAGCTCTTGTTAGCGGGTAGCATAAGGGCGTCGCGCATCGTCCGGGCCGTGAAGCCCCTTGCCCCGAAGGCGGCCATCGAGAGCGCGACGTGGGCGCTCAGCGGCGAGCATATTAGATTCTCGTTTCTCTTTTCGCTCGCCAGAAACTGTCGACGAAAAACATCGGGTCGAGTGCTTTGTAATTTTTTTTTCCTCTCCACACAGAGGTTTGTGAAGAACCAACTGAAACTATGTACAGTGAGTTACCTTGAAAAGATTCGTGCCGAACTTATCGCTGCTCTTCGACAACACCTCGAGCGCCGTGAAGTAAATTTTGTTATCGTTGATCACTGCCGCCGATGTTGCGCACAAAGTTAACGCCGAGATAAGTAATTCTGCAAGAGACAAAAGTAATTGGTTTTTTTTTTTTTTTCTCTTTCGTTCCGCTCGGCTTTTCAGAATTGCTTAACGTTACCGCCGCGTTGACTGTGAAAGTTGCGTGTCGTAAATATATATATATATATGTATATATATATATTTTTTTTTTCTCAAAATTCAATTGTCACTGGAGCACTTATTTCCAATTTTCGCTGTTCAATCGCGTTATTAAATGTATCATTGCTGACCTTTTTTCGGAGAAACGAGTGTTTTCATAAAAACATATGTTCAGCTGCGCGAACGAATTGAGATTATTTGATCATTGGCATGATATACTTAGTTATTATTACAACGGTGTAACATGAATGAAACACAAGCGAGAGAAAAAAAAAAAACTTACGGAAATGCATGACGACGGTATCTCCATCGGTCGATGAAAACGGCGATAAATGAAAGTCGTCCGCTGCTCGTCTGCCTTTTTATAAGTATATACAATCGCTTCAAAAGGCAATAATACCGCATTTGTCTCAATGTTTGCGTGTGAAAAACGAAAAAATTTACGATCGCATTTTTCGCTGTTATTTAATCGGCACGCGGGCTCGCTTACCTTATCTCTCTCATATACTTCCGCCCGAAGTTTAACAAATTTATTCCAAACTTAGGCGTACAAAAACACTTTTTCGTGCATCCGAGATTTTTTATTCATAAGTAAGAATGCCAATTAATCATATTATTGACGTTATGCTCGAAAAACATATCATAAGCATGGATTGTGCAGGAATCAGATACAAATTTAATACACAGAGAATTTTTATAAAATTGTATTGTATTATTCAAGGGCTCAAAACTATATGAAACTCATCAGAAATCGAGAGACTAACAAAAGCTACAGACAGACTTATTATTTATTTCGAATAAAAAATCGAATGGTACAAGATTGACTCGACTTCTTTTCATTCGTACTTGGCACGAGAGAAATTGACATTGGTTCGTCGCTATTGTCGGTTAACAAGTTCGACAACAACAAATGGAACGACTGATCCTATTATCGGGCAAATTACTCCTGGACTAGAGTTACTGAACCGCTGGATTATAAACGTGCCCCTGGAACAGAATTGTTCGCGACTTTCTGATCATAAAGTAGAATGGCCGGTCGACCCGGAAAACGATCGGTGGCTGATATCTGTGTAAGCTCGACCTTATTATCATGCCCATCGCTGAAACAACAAAAGATGATCTTAATATCCACTTCGTTCGAACACCAAGGGAGATAACAACCAAGGCGCATATTGTATACCCGTAGCGGCGGCAGCCACGCTCCCTTGCTCGTCCACTTCGATGACGGCTTTTTGTACGACCTGGCTGACATTTAGTGGATCGTCCGAAATTCCGCTCAAATCAGGGTTACGGAAGAGTTCAGCCAAACCGATCTGCGAGTACAGTAGTTAGTGATTGATTGGCAATTTATCAGTGAGACAATGTATTAACGTGTACAACCTCGGTCAATGGCCGCTCGAGATCCAGGGTGCTTTCGAATTTGAATTTCGGCAGGAACAGTCTGACTTTCTTCATCGTAGCGTGAGGCGTGAGATCGTAAGATGTCAATTTTTCTTCGATCTCGCTCAAACCATCAATCTCGTCGGGCACAACGATCACCATCTCGAAGTCTTTGTTCTGTGATGAAATTTACGCAATCACAACTTTGTAACTTGAAATAAAACTCCATGTATCAATTTCAGATCGACGATAGAATTACCTTGTAAGGCAGGTGTATGAAATTGGCGCTCAAATCTTCCAGCCGACCATAAAGGTAATTACTTTGGGATTGCATCGTTGGTACTTTTACCTCGCCATTCTCACTCTTGAAGGTTTCCATTGCTGTCAACTGACTTGTAAAGCGCGTTGCCCATTCCCCTTTGAAATACAGAGCGTTTACCAACACCATGCGACTATCGCTGTTGATTGATTCTGCAAATAGTAGAATGAAATTATTGATCATGTGCTATCGTATAGGTGTAACGACACTCACGGGGGTCGATGAGGTTTTTTATTTTGTCGTGTGTTTTCTCGCTGACCCAATCGTTTATATTTTTAGCTGCGACGGACGGGTTGCTGGTATCGAGGTTTCTAGCCTCGGATTTGAAAATTTCTCGAGTCAGTTTCGTAAACTCATCTTTTACCTTCAATTTATTGCTGACAAATATTTTGTTAGCAACGTTAAGAGTGACGTTCTCGACATCCTGTCGAATTAAAAGTTCATGTTGAAAGATTTCAGTATTCTGTAATGTAAATTTTACAAAATAATTACGTTAAAATCGTCCATGAGTTTTTGGAAGCTCTGGTTGATCACTGAATCATCGTCGGGTAAGTAAAGCGATTGGCGCAGTCGATTTGCCGTTTTACCTCGAGCACCGCGCTCGACCATCGACAGAGCGATAAAAGCACTTAGTGGAGAACAAATTAGATTTTTCTCCTGGTTGGAGCTGGCGATAGTCTAATTGTTTAATTTAATATTTTATGATTGGTTAATCGGGATAGAACGTTTAAGTAATTGTCCAGAAAGTAAAATTCGGCAAACATTTTAATATTACCTCGAACAGACCAGAGCTGAACTCACTGCTACTTTTGGACAAAGCATTCTGAGCTGTGGTCGAAACAATGCACAAAGCAAACGTCAAAATCAAGTCTGTGGCGTGAAAATAAAATATTTGTAAAAAAACATGAAAAATAATCTTAAAATCTATGAAATATTTAATTTGTCTCAAAAACAATAAAAACTTACGTTGTTGGCGCATATTGGCAGGGTTCTCGGTTAACAGAAAAAATTATGACTAATGAGTGACAGGTTTTCCTTTTATACAGCAAACATAAAAAATACCTGATTACAGTGTTTTCATCGCGGTGCACGTCACTCAAAATGTATTTAACGATGTAAATTCATGAGATGATTGTTTATTATTAGACGGAAATTACGATTGATATGACACGTGAAATTCGTCATGCAGCCGATTGATTTCCAAGTACGGTATGCTCAAAATCAGACTGAGCGTTTACAGGCACATAGTGATGAGTTAAGGGGTTATCAGAAATAAATTTGGTGATTAGGAATTCTGTACGATTATTTCTTATGAAATATGTCTGAAATTTGATAACCACGCTCAGAAACTAAAAAAAAAAAGGTAAAAATGTTACGGAATTTTTTTTCCTAAAATTACAAATCAATTTCAGTTCATAAATATTAGGATCTAGTAAGTTGAGTATTTTTTGCTTATAATAAGATAATTTTTATTCCTTATTTAAAATAAAAACAGTTATGCTTCAATTGGTGAATATTATTAGTGCATTCATCAATTATTCTTTGATACGTCTACAATAATTTTTTTGTTTGTTGATCTAACTAAAATGAGCTAATAGAATTTTCAATTGGACTAAAAATTATAGCTATACATACTAAATACATTATACAAAAAAATATCTTGTCATGGACAATGAATATTCACAAAAAATTAATCGATTATATAATATTTGTTGCCTTGTAAGAGAGATGTTTTGACGATATTATAAATTCATAATGTTTCAAGTAATGATGTATTTGCATAGCGGAACTTTTTCAACAACATTATTTTTTCCGGTAATTGTATTTTTTGGAAAATAATTTTGTTGCATAAGTACAAACAAAAAATACGAGGAATTCAAATTTGATTAGCTTCAATGAAAACAAGTCAATAAAGAAACAATAATGCAATCTTTTTGACCTTCACAATAAAACAAACAGACAATATGACAGACACTATGTAGCAAAAAATATTACAAACGTGGTGCTACAATTCTTAAAAATCATTTATTCACTAAAAATAAAATTAACGAGGTTTTATTATGATTCTATTTTTGGCTTTCATATTATTTCGTATCTACTGTTATGCATTGATGGGTCGTACTTACCAAAAAAGGATTTTATCAGAAACAGTACTCTTTTTGTATACCTGAAAATACTAGGAATTTGGAAAAATTAGGGTTTCTCAACGAATTAATTTGAAATCATCGTAACTGAAGTACCAATTCAAATATTATCATATCATTTCGTTAAAATATAACAAATCTTGTATGAAAATTGATTCAAATGATGTATGAAATCGTTTATGTTCTTCTGTGATTTATGCTGTTTTTTTATTATTTTAATCAACTACACCGTAGAAAGATGAATAATTATAATTTTTAGAGATAAATGTTTTTTTTTGCGAATATGCATTAATTAATTAATTCCCTATGCAAGTTTTGTGATTGTTGTTCATGTGTGATACACTCGATTAATTTTAATCGTTTTTTATTTCCAAGTCACAAATAACACTGGTCATGACCAAGCAATCTAGCATGTAGCGATTGATTGTCAATATTTGCAATTTTCGCGCAGTAACCTCTCCATATTTTAAGGGTTAATTCAGGAATGGAAAATTCAAAGTTTCAAACATTTCTCGTAAAAAATTACAATGGATGATCAAAAATCCTTCTTTCACCGACTTTGCACTTGTGGTAGTTGTCACTCTAATATTTGTATTGTTGAATACATCGAAACGCAACCGTTATTAACCTATCTTTTGCAGATCCGACAAACAAGTCGAATAACCAATCAGGAAATCGTCAATGCAAGCCCGGCCAAAAATCCTTTGTTTCCAATCTTTTCGGCAAAATGTTCAAAAATAAAGAAGACAAATGTCCGGCTCACATAAAAAAAGAGAATAGTCTTCAAAAGTGTGAACCGAAACAGGAGGCGTGCATAAAAAGTCCAGACAAGAAAAAGTTGTGCGACAAAGCAGAAAAGCCGAAAGTAGCGTGTACAACGTGTTTCATCAAAGAACAAGTAAGCTTAATTATTGTCTCTTTGATTGCCTGTACAACTGATCTGTATCGCGAGTCTTTCCCTTCGGTGAATGTGAATCGATATACTCATTTACAATTTTTCGTCCCCTCAAACATCCAAATCATTAGAATCCTCTAGCACCCCCTTGCTGTCGATTGAAAAGCGAAGTCGTCGACGACAACTCGCCGTGTCCGCCTTTGGACAGCCTTCGAGCGCCCACGTGCGGCTGCGACTTGTGCCAAAAAAGCGGCTTCACTGGCAACTGTTACGATCGCCGGACGTTCACTTGCGAGGATTCGCCCCGGCTCGAAAACGCGTGATCTATTCAACACGTGAAATCTGGATCGATCGTCGCCACTGAGTTGAACAAAAACCGTCATTGGTCTTGACGCTCCAATCCTTTTTGATTTCCAACTGCGAGGACACTTTTTGTGATGGACGTTTTACGTCCGAGAGGGAAATAAATTTATAACGTTGATAAACATGATATTTATTAATTTTTTACAATTTTTCATGCACACGATCTTTTCGAGGCTTATAAATTTTAGTTTTTGGATATCAATCGAATAGGTATCAATAGAGTGTATTTTAAAAACAAGTCATTGAAAAAACTTTAAACTTTTGGCTCGACGACTCGTCCTTGGAATAGAATACTCCGTGGTGCGGTGATCATATAGTAAAACGGCCTATCCACCACCAATTCAGGTGTCAGGACTTCGGATTCAACTGCTAACTTTAATACTACAAACATTTCTGAAAAATAAAGAAAAAAAATGCTTGGTTTATTATGCAAAAATAACGCTGAAAGATTTATTTTTATTATCATCAAAGCGTTTCAGTACAAAGATGGTTTAATGATTATATTTATCAAAAAAATTTTAAACGAAAAAATTGATTGAGTAATTAACTTTTTTCAAGACGATTGAGAATACAACTATCACAAAATTTGTTGGATTTATATTTTAATACTACATAATCACTGCAAAATTCAAAGTATAACTTTTTACAATTATAATTTTTTTTGTAAGAATCGCCTGATTATTGATTATCAAGATAAAAGTAGAAGCTTGCGGGAGTAAAATAAAAAAAACACCATTCGACGGGTTTATTAGTAGTTTTATTCAACCAAACTTTTCAACCATGACACACATTCATCATTCATATAATACTAATAAAATTACATACTTCGTAAACATAACTTGAGAACATTTAAAATAAAATTACAAAACAATTTACACGCAGCCTTTATGCACAATTTTTTTCCTTTATACACGTAGAGTTCTCATGCAAGCGTAAACAATCTTATAAGCAACAATCATGCTTTTTTCAAGTGTGCAGCTGATTAAATCGTTGCTATTTTGTGATAAAAATGATGGTCGATTTTATAAACTTGTCCTTAAATCTGTCAAGTACTGTACGTCTGTAAGGAAAAAATATTTTGATTAAATTATAACACAGACAGAAGTGTCTACTAGAAATAAATATCCTTGGCTTTTATGCAAGTTTTTCAGTAACGTCCAATCATCTTACATTTTCAGATTGGACACAGTGTCAAATAGTGAAATCACGATTAAGAGTAAATAAAAAAATGATTTTTCAGAGCAAGTAAGACCATTGGGATTTTACCTGGTTCAGTTTAAAGTGTTTTGACCATTCCAGAAAATAAAACGATTGGTTCCTTGCTGTTCACGTGGTTTACTATTTGATAGTAGAATGGGCGATCGACGCGTAATTTTATTGTCATCCGGGGTATTGGCATCGATAACACCTGAATCATCATTCCTACGTAAAAAACGTAAAAAGTGTTGATCCTTTGCACACGTTATAATTTTAATGGCTTATTCATTTTTTCCTTAGTAGATAATTTATCATAATTTTTGTTTGCGAGACAGGATAATTTTCGACATTTTTACGATATGTTGACGAGTGTTTTTTTGTTTGTTTTTTTTTTCCAAGGTTTAAAACCAAATTGTGCTTTTAAGGAAAATTGGAGGATACAATTGAGTTACAAAATACCTTCCGTTTTTTTTTATTAGTTAACAAAGTGAAGTTCTCGTTATTAACACTCATTTAGAACTATTCAACACTAAAATTACATCACTTGGTATTTTAATTTGAAAATTCAATCATGTGAATTGGTTTATTCTTCCTTGAAACAGTATTATATTTTTTGAGTAATCAATGATAGAGAAGTAAAAAGGTCGGTCCACTTGAAGTTCAATGTTTAAAACAGCCATGTCAAGAACAAGTTTGAGTCCTGCAAATATATTGGTAGTTAACAGAATAAAGCAGTCTCAAATGGTTCATAAACATCAGATTAAAAGAAAAAAAAATACACATGAAGCGATGGAAAATTTATGGTGCACCAAGTTATGGCTTTTCAAACAGAGCAAGAAAGTAATACAATTACTGATTTACTGATTGCTAATGTAATTTGTTTTTATGCGTGGTTCCATTCGTCAATATTTGATAATCAATGCGTAAGGCGTATGTAATGATTACTTATCACAGTTATGTACCTGAATACATTTTGAACAAAGTGAAGTTGCGTTAAGAAATTGTAACGATTAATAATTATTTAAGTTTATTTTTGTTTCATTTACAAGAAGTAATACGAATTTCTTAGGTGTGTCTAACATTTGATAAGTTAACTATGAAATAATGATTTCGTCAAATCAAACTTTTGTAGGAGAGAAGAGACATTATATTTGGTCAATATTTTAATGACTTATTTTATCAGTTACACGATAATTTCAATTTGGTTGATCTAAAAACAAAATTTTGCCAAAATATGGAAATAAATTTTATGGTCTAACGAAAGTTTTATGTTGTGATACTTTTATTTTCATATTTTTATTCATCAAACATATTTTTATCATGGACATTCATGTTAAAAATCTTATTAATATTTTAAGTAAAATTGCGATAAGATATACATACATAAAACAATAAAAAAAAAAAAAAAATCAAATGCAACATATGTAGTCAGCCAATTGTTTTTTTATCATAAAAGCACAAGTGCTTACACAAGTTAAAAAGTTGCATGGAGAGTATCATTTTAGTACTCTACTGATCTATTTAAGGTTTGTAAAGAGTTCCAGAGAAGAGAGATAAATTGTTTTTGTAAAAAATTTTGTAAAAAAATGGCCTATCTAATCGTAGTATTATTGGCTCGGGAGGTATTGGTTCAATCACTGCAGATACAGCTGCAACTAATATGGCTGTAAAATAAAATAAAATATTTTTGTTAATTGGTATAATTATACCAATCGATTAGTAAAAAATATTCTATGAAAAAAAAAAAGTACAGATTAAAAATGTAAGGATGATAATGATAGTGATTTTTTCATCCATATTGCAACATGCGATGTACTTCATAAATAAAAAAAATAAAGCCCTAACAATTGCATCATTTCATGAATGTAACATTTATCAATCATATTGGGATGAAATCACTATTACATTTTTTTGTCATGTATTTTCAATTTTGTCTATGAATCAAACATTCGTCGAAAAAAGCCAATACTTATGTAATAAAATAATGTAGTCAGCAAATTGTATTTTTATTGTATATGCTCAAGCAGTTACAAGTTTGAATATTACACGGGTCGTATGATTATCTTTGTACTAAACTGATTGATTTAAAATTTGGAAAGAGTTCCAGAGAAAAGAGATATGTTATTTTTGTAAACAATTTCGTAAATAAATGGCCTATCTAATCGTAGTATTATTGGTTCAGGAGGTATTCGTTGAATCACTGCACGTGCAACTTCAACTAATATGGCTGTAAAATAAAATAAAATATTTTTCTTAAGTGGTATAATAATACCAATTGATTAGTAAAATATTCTATAGAAGAAAAAAAGTTCAGATTAAAAATTTAAGGATGATAATGATAGTGATTTTTTCATACATGTTACAACATGCGATGTACTTCATAAATGAAAAAAACTTAACCCTAACAATTGCATCATATCATTAATGTAACATTTATCAATTATCTTGGGATAAAATCCCTATTACATTTTTTTGTCATGTATTTTTAATGTGGTCTACGAATAACAAAAATGTATAGTTCATGAATTAAATATGTATCGGAAAAAGCCAATTCCTATACAATAAAATAATGTAGTCAGCAAATCGTATTTTTATTGTAAAGGCTCAAACAGTTACAAGTTTGAAAGTTACACAGGGGTATGATTATTTTTGTACTAAACTGATTAATTTAAGGTTTGTAAAGAGTTCCAGAGAAAAGAGATATATTGTTTTTGTAAACAATTTCGTAAAAAAATGGCCTATCTAATCGTAGTATTATTGGTTTAGGCGGATCAATCACCACAGATGTAGCTACTCCTTCTATAGCTGTAAAATAAAATATTTTTGTATACTTTTGATCGTAAACACCTACTTGAATAATTTTAAGTTATAATTGAAGCATGTAATATTTCACGGTAACATAAAGGCATAAGGATCGTAATAATGATTGTTTTGTTCATATTATAACGTGCGGTGTATTGATTCATTAATAAAATACAAAAAGTCTTTTGTATCTTCTGCACCTATATTATATCCAACAATAATCCTGAGAAAAAATTTAAATCCTCTATTTCTTTGTTACCAACTCTAAACACAAATAAGATGTATGCAAAAACATTCATATTATGTATGATTAAAAACTCAATTTTTTTCATGTTTTATGCACCGTTTTTGCAAACCTACTTATATTGAGATAATAAGAAAGAGGAAGTATGCCGAACGCATTCGTGTGGAAACGCAAGTTTTTATAGTGGATAAATATTCCGTTTATGAAGGAAAAGTTATTCGATTTGTAATGGATAAAGAGACAAATACTCTGCTTTTAATGTTGTTGTTCTTTCGTAAAATAGTCCACTGACTATTTATAATTCTGAAATCGAAAGAAAAAAAAAAAAAAATTTGAAACACAGATCTAAATGATTGATGTATTTCAATAATTAAAAACATTCAATACCTGGTAGGATACATTTATTAAGAGTTTTAACTTTACTCAAGTGTTACAACTTTTTAATGGAACCAGAAACAATTGTTATTCCGGTGTTGCTATCAACGATTTTGTAGAAAAACGGTCTATTGATATTCATAATTTCTTCTGGAATGTAAGAGAGTAAGACCAGTGAAACATCTAGAAAAATTGTATTATTTATTAATATTCTACCCATAAATTTTTGGCATAATATGTTTTTGAAGTTTTAATGCAGCGTATTAATTATTTTTTAAACTTAACTACAGAATTAGTTTATTAATTACTAATAATTATGCTTTGTTAATTTATAGTAAGACATGATCTTTTTAGTATAGTTTGCCTTATTCATTTTATATTTTAGTGTAATTTAATAGTTAATTTACAATGCATTAGTTTATTATATTTTGTTATGTATTATTAGCTACAAAAATTAAATTGGGGGGAAAACAAGCTGGCGCTACTGCCCTACGTAAATTATCATAAAAAGGTGAGTTTTGGAAAAAAGAGACTGTCAGTACCACCAGCGTTACTATTCTAATCACAGTAAGCTCTCGGGTACCGAAATAAGACTATGTATGTACAATCCCCATAGAATGCAAAAGAGATTTCTGTATAAAACATCCTGAACTGTTAATTCAAGGTTGAAAACCAATTCTTCTCAACAACACACATCACGCAATCACTTTAACACTAGCCAAAATTCAAATTTCATAAAATTTTATTTTAAAAATAGTGGCGTTAGTATCAACAACAAATTAATAAAAAAAAACTTGATGTCAGAAAAATGAGGCAATGACCTCAAAGCTGCTCGACACGTCCTTTGAAAAGTGTAATTCCGCTTCTGCTGTCGATTATCGTGAAGACGAATGGTCTGTCCACTTTGAATTTAAATGGTTCTGGTGGATTGCTGATCGCGCTAAAGGCTACAAAGCGGATCGCTACATTGGGGACAAAAATAGTACACGTTTTTCATTTTATTTATTTTTTAAAATTTTGTTTAATCATTATAGCAAGGGTTGTTCAACGCAGTTATTATGTACTATGCTGGCCACCAAAAAGATTGTGTTAATATCGAAAGCAATTTGAATAAGGCGATTTATAGTGTGGATTGTGAAGCACTAACTGAACTGCAATGAATCGAAAGTTTAGAAAAAAGCGCGACGCGCGCGATAGGCTATCAAGACATTTTTTCGCTCTTTGAATTTGTATTCGTATGAATTTTATATATATATCAGTAGGACGTTCAACAAAGTAAAAACAAATGTGTGACCCAACCAAGAAAATTTATTCAGGATGAAATGTTTTTTCTAGTCGAATGATTTTTATGAAAGAATTTGTCTGTCAAGTTTATGGTATTAATTTGTTGTGTTGGAAATAATGATGGAAAAAAAAAAATTAATACCAGCGTTAGAATAATATTTAGCGTTAAAGAAATACATATGCATAATATGTATAAATACTGTTGTCCTCAGTTTATCAGTGAGGTTGATAAGCAACGAGCTCACCCATTCAAGAAAATATAACAACTGACCTGTATAGACTAACAAAACTATTTACAATGCATTCATAACATTCATAACATTAGGTGCTGTTGTACAAATCACTAAAGTGCAACACTCAAACCGAAACGTGATTCGAACCTTCGACCACCACTAAGTATACGGAAAAGCCGCAGTAATCGGCAGGATCGAGAAAACAAGTAGTGTGTGAAAAAAAATCGATTAGATAGCGAGCGGTTGAAATGGAAGGATGAGAAAACCACAACCACCGTTGCAATAAATAATAAATCAAACCACCGTCGCAGGAACAAACAGAAAGAAGAAGAATAAAAAAAAAAAAAAAAAAAAAAGAAACGGGAAAAAAAAAGAAAGAAGAAAAACGAAGACAGTATGTATACATGTTGGCTGGACGATCGGGAGAGCACAATGGGATTAGAAAAAGTTGTGACGGCTCACCCGTAACTGCGGCTGCTTCGCTGCCTTCCTCGTTGACCTCGATGAAAGCCTTTTGAATGACTTTGCCGACCTGGACGGGCTCGTTGCTGATACCGCTGAAGTTGGCACGCTGGGTGAACATGTCCGTCATGCCCATCTGAAATGTGATTCGGCGTGATTGTAAATTCGAGTTATACCAGCGTATACGTGGGGTTGAAAGAAAAAAAAAAAAAAAATCAGCTCACCTTCACCAGGGTGGACTTGAGATCGATCGTGCTCTCGATTTTGAACTTGGGCATGTACAGTTCGACCTCGCGCTTGAAACCGAGCTCGGCGAGCCTGCTGTGGCTGAAGGCCTCGAGGTTCTGCTCGATTTGGCTGTGATTTTTTTAAATTTTTGAAATCATTAATATTGTCGGGTACTACGTACTGCTT